>CM065590.1:291203213-291262208 GCA_033119425.1 Bufotes viridis | reverse complement strand
TGCAGCCCTCTAGCCCTTTCCGGGAGTCTTTTACAGGCTTTTTAGTGCCCAAAAGTTCGGGTTCCCATTGACTTCTATGGGGTTCGGGTTCGGGATGAAGTTCGGGTTGAGTTCGGATCACGAACCCGGACATTTTCCGGAAGTTCGGCCGAACCTCTCGAACCCGAACATTCAGGTGTTCGCTCAACTCTAGTTATAAGTAAATTCTAGAGAGAAATGCACAGTTAAAGGTTCACATTTCATGCTTTATCTGAACAGCAAGTATATAGCGAAAAAATAAAAACTTTCGATGATACAGATGCAGCCAAGCTAAACTTGGTGGTTAGTGCTTTAAAATTTACCATTTAAAAATTGCACAAAAAGTTCACTAACACATTCAAAGTATTTTAATGGCTTTTGTCACGAGATGACACAAGATAACACTGTGACATGTGTTATCAGAGTCAATTTTAGCTCAGCTCCATCTGTATACCTCCTACCTATGGTCCATGTGCCAAGCCCGCTCCATACACGGCAGGAGGGACTGTTTAATACCACTGACATCCGGTCACAATGAACTATATAAGAGACTACTCTGATTATGGTCATTTAACCCTGACAATGAAATCTGAAAGAATAGAAAGAGGAAGGTGGCTGTATTTCGATCAGACCAGTTTGGCAAAATTGTGGGGTTATCATCAGTTACTATTGCAATTTGGAGATTGGGTCTTTGTGAAGGCTCGTAGGCGTGTCAAAGGAAACTGCTTATTAAGCCCTGCCACAGGAAACCTATAAAAATCCCATCCCAACTGATCAAAGGATGGCATGTTCAAGTTTTCTGAGGACTAAAAAATATTTAAATAATGTTTGAAAATATAAATATACACTCAACAATTAAAAATCCATATCAAATACACAATAAAAAATATTATTGGTATAGATGTGCATGCCAGTATTTTATCAACTTCACCCCAAAAATTAAAAGTGATCATAGTGACCCACTGAAAAAGATTATTATGGCATTTTTGAATGCTGTAAAAACATATCTAAGAAATCCATTGCAGAATTTTTTTTTATTTTTTTTTCTAGTTTTACCACACAAATGTTTTTTTTTTCAAATTTTCTGTACAAACTATGGTAAATTTAAAGGTGCCAATAAAAAAAATTCCCATGAAAAAATACTCCCTGGCTATGTGAACAAAAAAGTATAAAAGGATGGCTCTTGGAAGGCAGGAAGGAAACAACAAAAATGGAAAAATGAAAACTGACTAGTTTTCTGTAGTCCTCACATTTAAATCCTAACAGCTCCAGTAGATGCCAATCAGTCCCCATATTCATGAGCTCACGGCTGTTCCCGCGCACCTGCTTTTGATTGACACTTCTTTTCTCAACTGAATCAGCAGCAGGTTGCCAGGGAGAGCCAGGAGCTTATGAATATTCGGGAATCATCATTATGGACTGGTGCTGTTCAGTACAAGATTTTGGCAAAATGGCCGGGTCAATTAAAGAAAGTAGCATTAGCATTTTGCTAAGGGAATCTGTCACTAGTTTATGTTGCCCTTAGGACATAATAAAACTGGGGACATATTCCCTTTAAGGCATAAATTGTATTGACTACTTGTCAACTTGACTACTTGCTGAAAAGCAACATAGCCTACATTTCCATTGTTTTTATTTTGACATAGTATCTGATTCAAGAAACCTTATTATATTGTATTACGTAACATTTAAAGGAAATGTACAGATTAGTTTTTACTTTTTAAATCAAGTGTTTAGCTTTGAGGTACAAGAAGAAAGGCAATTGTTACCTTCATGATGGGAGATGGTCAATTTATGATATTCAGAGAGAAAAGTAAAGACTTCTTGGAAATGTTTAGAATAAAGTTCTAAGTCATGCATTATTTTTGTTTTCTAAAAATCACAATAAGGAGTATATTTAAATGACTATCAAGCCATATTTTTCTAAAGTTTCAGTTTACAACATAAATTTCAGATATTATTTTGAGATTAAAAATTCATTTTATACTCCACTTCCACTTTAGGCAAAAAAAAACATGAATAAAAACAAAACAGAACCCTACATGTAAATTGGACCTAAATAAACATGTTTAAAACATGTTTAACGGCATTGACTACTTACCATTCTTATGAGCAACATAGCCTGTATCTCATGAACCGGTGCAAGAGATGGTAAAAAAATGTTTTCAAGTTTGTAAATATCTGAATCTGTAATTGTAATCATATTGTGGAAGAAAGGTGAGTTAAACATCAATACAGGCTGTAGTTATTTGTAGGGATGAGCGAACCCAAACTGGATAGTTCGGGTTCGTACCGAATTTTGGGGTGTTCGGGACACGGACCCGGACCCGAACATTTTCAAAAAAGTTCGGGTTCGGGTCCGTTGTTCAGCGATTTCTTCCCACTTTCTGAAGGGCTGCACAGCAGCCAATCAGCTAGCGTTTTACTTCTTGCCCTAAGAAGCCATCACAGCCATGCCTACTATTGGCATGGCTGTGATTGGCCAAGTGCAGCATGTGACCCAGCCTCTATTTAAGCTGGAGTCACGTAGTGCCACACGTCACTCTGCTCTGATTAGTGTAGGGAGAGGACGCAGATTCTGTGAGGGCGAGGTTAGGCAGGGAAAAGTCATCAAAAACACCTAATGAAGTGATCGATCTACAGCTGTGAATCATTCAACATCTGCTACTTAATTGCTCACTGGTTTTTAGGCTGCACAGAGCGTTTTTCTGTCACTTTTTTCTGGGGTGATCGGCGGCCATTTTGTGTCTTGTGGTGCACCAGCACAAGCTGCCACCAAGTTCATCAATCCATCAATACTAGTTTTTTTTTTTTTTTGCTAAATCCTACATCACGGGCTTGGCTGTGCTTATTGTCAACCCTAGAAACTCAGGATATAAATTTCTATATTTTATTAAGGGGTTAAATTCAATTGCCAAAATAGCAATCCACTAATTCTGGTGTTCCAGCTGTGGCTAGCAAAGTGTAATACTGTCTGCTGTCGTTTGCTGCACTACCTGGACTCTCTTTGCCTCTGTACTGCACCCGCTCCACTGTCTACCAGAGCAACTCCCCACATTTGGGTTCGGATGCGGGCAATTGCAGTGAGGCTGGCGTGAAGCCAAAACTTTTTGTAGCATTTTTTTTTTGGGCACTGTTGTATGTCCTGGATTAAGCCTGCCAAGCTGCAACCACCAACACAGGACAAGATGGAGGAGATGATAAAGCAGCTTGTCCACGCCAACTTAAAGCAGCAAGAGAGACATGAAGAAGCCTTACTTGTCCAACAGCAGGCCATCGCACAACAGCAAAAAAGACATGAAGAGGCCGTCGCACAGCTGCTAGAGGCTAATCAGCGACAGCAGGACACGAACCAGCGGCTGCTGCAGCACGTAATGATGCTAGAAAAGTCAGGGATGCCTCAGGAGTGCACGATGCCCGGAAAGCAGTCCGCACCGCCGTTCCCAAGATGACACCGACAGATGATGTTGAAACCTACTTGGCGATGTTCGAAAAGGTGGCCGTGAGAGAGGGACTACCCGAGACCAGTGGGCAGAGGTCATCGCTCCGTTTCTGGCGTCAGGACCCCAACAGGTTTACTTTGATTTACCGGACGACCAAGCAGCAGACTACTCTGTGGTTAAGGGTGAGATCCTGGCGAGACTGGGGGTGAATGTGTTGGTCAGGGCCCAGCGGGTACATCAGTGGGAGTTTAACCCAGCTGAGCCAGCATGACCCCAGTATTACAATTTGCTAAAACTCTTACAAAAATGGCTACCGCCTGACGTACTTAGTCCCACTGCTATGCTGGACCGTATTGTAGCTGACAAATTCTGGAGGGCATTGCCACTACCCTCCAGCGCTGGGTTGGCCAGACATCTCCTACTAGTGCCCTGGAGATGGTGGACCTGGTCGAACGTTATGGGGCTACTGAGGAACTTAAGGGGGGCTCTGGGGAAGGGAGTAATAAAACCCAGAAAATCCCTCCCCAGACCCTGCGGCCTGAGCTGAGAAAGACCGCACGGGATGTGCCCTTTGGGGATCAGGACTCTATAATCTGCTGGCGGTGCCAGGAGCCTGGCCATGTACGGGCCAACTGTCCCCTCCTGGGTGAGCCCATGGATGTAAACTTTGGGTATCGACAGTCATTGTATGCCAGAAGGGTCGATGTGTCAGAGGTTATCCATGAGGAACATTTGTGTCGGGTGGAGGTGGGAGACACTCCAGTGGCAGCTCCGC
Source organism: Bufotes viridis (assembly GCA_033119425.1). Classification (NCBI taxonomy): domain Eukaryota; kingdom Metazoa; phylum Chordata; class Amphibia; order Anura; family Bufonidae; genus Bufotes; species Bufotes viridis. The sequence goes on along the minus strand of CM065590.1, from coordinate 291,257,972 downwards.
TGGATTCGGGAGTCAGGTGACCCTGGTGAGGGCTTCCCTGGTGCGACCCACAGAGTTTACAGGCCGGAGAGTCGGGGTTTTCAGCATTCATGGAGATTTAAAAGAATACCCCACTGCTCTGTTGTCTGTAAGCACGTGTGCCGGCAGGCAGGTCCATGAGGTAGCTGTAACCACGAGTATGCCCTATGATGTGATAATAGGAAGAGACTTTCCATTGTTCCCAGCCCTGTGGCCGGCCATTGTACGTACAGTTCCCAGACAGGTAGGAAAACTTCCAGTAGTGAGGCCTAGCCCAGGTGAGGTGTTTGAACCCCAGAAACCCAAGGCAGAGGGACCCACAGTAGGTCTGGTGGGTGAGGGGAAGACAGTCCCCCTAAATAGGATAGGTAGAAAACATAGGAAGGTGGCTCAGCCAGGCCAAAGCCGTTCCTGCAATCGAGTGTCTGGGGTCCGTAGCCAAAGGGACCCGGTTTTGGTTGTTGGGCCACCTGTGGACAGTAAGGACAGCGCTAGGGGGAAGAGGACCTATAAAATAGCACAGAAAGTTGGAGACCCAATTTACAAGGTACACCAGGCAGGACTGCAAAAGCCGGAGCCGGTCTACCATGTAAATTTACGGAAACCTTGGAAGGTTAGAGAGACTTATATTGAGAACAACCCGCGGCCGGTTTATCTAGGGAAAGAGATTCCGGTCCCTCTGTCTGCTAACAGGGAAGCGGCTGCCACAGATAAAATTACTGGCAGCCTTTCCACTGAACATACTCAGAGAGCCAAGGAGTTTGTTAGTCGGAACACAGAGGTGTTCTATGGTTTCCCTGAATGCCCTTCAATAACTCACCGTGATATTGTCACTGGGCCCCAGGCAAAAGTCTGGTTAAAGTCGTACCAGGTGCCTGTGGCTCGGCGACAAGCCATCTCTGAAAGAGTGATATGGGGTTGCCCGCAGCCTGTCCCCATCTGGACAAAGAAGGAAAGTCCTGGGTCACCAGAGGGTTCGGGTGACTTCAGAACTTTAGATTTTCAGTGGAACACAGAGCAGGGCAGTTACAGGTAAATGCGAGTGCCCGGTTCTGGGTATACTGTCTGGCGTGTGTTCACCCCCTCAGGGTTGAACAAAGGGGGGGGGTATGTGACACAGTGAGAGGTTTGGTGGTAAAAAACTGGTATTTTCCTCTCAGCCTGTGCTGCTGGGTTGATTGCAGCCAGGGGAGGGCAAGTACTGGACCGGATTTTAGGTGCCGGTCCGGGTTTTTTTTCGGTTAATACCTAGCTGCCTTTAAAAGACAGCTGGTTTTATGCAAAGGTCTCTCTGTGTTTGGGATCTAAGCCCTGTGCTGGGCTGAAAAGCTGAGACCTGTGTGTCAGGAGAGCAGGCCATTTAAAGACGGTCAGTGGACTTTTTGTGTTGCCGAGCATTCAGCCAGGTGTGAACTGACACCTAGGATTTGAGGTGATTTAACCTGGAAACTGCTGGTGTTCTGTGGAGCTCTCAGGGCTGGAAGCAAGAGCTTGCAAAGAGGCGTGCAGTCTGCCTGGAAGCCTGAGGTTGGACTTTCCTGCGGCTGGGCTGACAGCCAGGTGTGAACACGCACCTAAACCACACAGGTGATTTGATTCCGTCTTGGACTTTTGTTTTGCCTCAAGTTTTTGCTATGTGTGTAAAGTAACACTAAGTGACTGTTTTGAGTTTTGTTTGTGCAAGTGTGAAATAAAACACTGTTTGCTGCACTACCTGGACTCTCTTTGCCTCTGTACTGCACCCGCTCCACTGTCTACCAGAGCAACTCCCCACAGATGTAACAGGGATTAAACTGATAAGAATAGTACTACAGAAAATACCACTCATATCGGGTGTGACAGTAAATTGCACGGCGCAGACGCAGTCACCATGGATTAAAACGGAGTGGAGGGAGCCAGCGTTTTTTTAACCATCTCCCCGTTTGAAAAATCAATTCAACAAATGGCCCCCAGATTGGGGACGTTAGAGGGATTAAACTGATGAGAATAGTACTACAGAAAAAACCACTCATATCGGGTGTGACAGTAAATTGCACAGCGCAGACGCAGTGACCGTGGATAAAAACAAAGGGGAGGGAGCCAGCGTTTTTTTAACCATCTCCCCGTTCAAAAATCTATTTAATTCACCTTTCGAGGACCCTTGGTGTTGTACGTGGCTGGGTGGAGGAAGAAATCTTCAATGACATCACCGGGACGTGGCTAGCTTGGTATCCAACCTTGTGCAAATGGGGAGTTTGTGGTTGTGCCAATGAACTGTTTGCGGTTGTTTGCGGTGCATTAAAAGGGGAGTTTGGTCTGTCAATGTCTGTGAAGCGGGCGTAACCCTGATCGATACAACATCATACCTGATCGTATACACACACTATATGTTTTAAACCACAATGTTCAAAAAAATTTAGGATTGTTAGGTGATTTATGCCTTTTATGGATTAAAACCCAACTCTGCGTCAACTATGTAATTTTCCATGGAAGTTTTGCCATGGATCCCCCTCCGGCATGCCACAGTCCAGGTGTTAGTCCCCTTGAAACAACTTTTCCATCACTATTGTGGCCATAAAGAGTCCCTGTGGGTTTTCAAATTCGCCTGCCTATTGAAGTCTTTAGCGGTTCGCCCGGTTCGCCTGTTCGCGAACATTTGCGGAAGTTCGCGTTCGCTATTCGTGAACGGAAAATTTTATGTTCGCGACATCACTAATGGCCAGTAGCAGGCGATTTCTCTTGGAGGCGGCTGTTCTGCTTTTGTCCCCTGCTCCCTCTTTTGCTACGCTGTTGGCTCGGTCTCACCACTGCCTCTTCCTCTGAACTATGAAAGTCAGTGGCACGACCTTTATTCCATGTGGGGTCTAGGACCTCATCGTCCCCTGCATCATCTTCCACACAGTCTTCCTCCCTGACCTCCTGTTTGGTATGCACACTGCAAAAAGACGCAGCAGTTGGCACCTGTGTTTTGTCATCATCAGCAGAGACGTGCAGACTCTGATGAGGTGGTATTCCCATGTCCTCATCATCAGGAAACATAAGTGGTTGTGCGTCAGTGCATTCTATGTCTTCCACCACTGGGGAAGGGCTAGGTGGATCCCCTTGGGAAACCCTGCCAGCAGAGACTTCAAACAGCATAAGAGACTGCTGCATAACTTGAGGCTCAGACAGTTTCCCTGATATGCATGGGGGTGATGTGAAAGACTGATTGGCTTGGTTTTCAGGCGCCACGTGTGGCTGTGGCAGAACGGCCACATCCTCTCCCAGCATCAGAGGGTCCACTAACAACACAAAGACCCTGTCCGCATCCGCGTCCCTTACTAGATGTTTTCCTCATTGTTACCGTTCACAACAATAAGAAAAAATTATTTGGCCCAATGTATTGAATTCAAATTCAGGCCTTCTTTTTTTACAGGCACCTAACACTATATATCTATTTATGTACCATTTTACAATAATCCAGGCACAGCAGTAACCACAGATTTAGGGGAATATCAATTGTAGGCCTAGTATTTAGGCCCGAAGTGAAAGGTATCCTTTTACGGACAGATTTACAATTTGAGATGCACAGTAGCGTGTAAAAAAAGTATATAGGATTATGCTTTCAGCACTTGTATTTTAACACTTTGTGTAACATACCCCTTAACGGAAAGAAATACACTTAGAGATGCAAAACAGTGTGTGCAAATGTAGAGGATTATGCTATATTTTAACACTTACTGTAATATACACTTTAACGGAAAGACATACACTTGGAGATGCACGCTGAGTGTAATATACCCTTTTACGGACAGATTTACACTTGGCCTGCAACAGCTGGAACACCATATTTTGGATATTGCTATTTTGGCAATTGAATTTCACCCCAGAAAATAATATATTCTTTGACGGAGACTATGAAACTTGTCCAATCACAGCTGGAACACCATATTTAGGGTATTTCTATTTTTGCAACTGAATATTACCCCAGAAAAAAATATATCCTTTGCGGGACACTATTAAACTTGGCAAGCCACAGCTGGAACACCATATTTAGGGTATTTCTATTTTTGCAACTGAATTTCACCCCAGAAAATAATGTATCCTTTGACGGACAATATGAAACTTGTCCAGCCACAGCTGAAACCACTGATTTAGGTATTGCTATTTTGGCAATTGAATTTCACCCCAAACAAAATATATCCTTTTCCGGACACTATTAAACCTGGCCAGCCACTGCTGGCAAACCAGATTTAGGGGATTGCTATATTGGCAATTGAATATAACCCCAGAAAATTATCTATCCTTTGCCGGACACTATTAAACTTGGCCAGCCACTGCTGGGACACCAGATTTACGGTATTGCTATTTTGGCAATTGAATTTCACCCCAGAAAAAAATATATCCTTTGCGGACTCTATTAAACTTGGCCAGCCACAGCTGAAACCACTGATTTACGGTATTGCTATTTTGGCAATTGAATTTCACCCCAGAAAATTATCTATCCTTTGCCGGACACTATTAAACTTGGCCAGCCACTACTGGGACACCAGATTTAGGGGGTTGCTATTTTGGCAATTGAATTTCACCACAGAAAATGATCTATCCTTTGCCGGACACTATTAAACTTGGCCAGCCACAGCTGGAACACCAGATTTACGGTATTTTTATTTTTGCAACTGAATTTCACCCCATAAAATAATATATCCTTTGACGGACACTATAAAACTTGTCCAGCCATAGCTGGAACATCAGATTTACGGTATTTTTATTTTTGCAACTGAATTTCACCCCAGAAAAAAATATATCATTTTTTCCAGACACTATTAAACTTGGCCAGTCACAGCTGAAACCACTGATTTATGGTATTGACATTCTGGCAATTGAATTTCACCCCAGAAAATAATCTATCCTTTGCTGGACACTATTAAACTTGGCCAGCCACTGCTGGGACACCAGATTTACGGTATTACTATTTTGGCAATTGAATTTCACCCCAGAACAAAATATATCCTTTGCGGACACTATTAAACTTGGCCAGCCACAGCTGAAACCACTGATTTATGGTATTGCTATTTTGGCAATTGAAATTCACCACAGAAAATTATCTATTCTTTGCCGGACACTATTAATCTTGGCCAGCCACTGCTGGGACTCCAGATTTAGGGGATTGCTATTTTGGCAATTGAATTTCACCCCAGAACAAAATATATCCTTTGCTGGACACTATTAAACTTGGCCAGTCACTGCTGGGACACCAGATTTAGGAGATTGCTATTTTGGCAATTGAATTTAACCCCAGAGAATTATCTATCCTTTGCCGGACACTATTAAACTTGGCCAGCCACTGATGGGACACCAGATTTAGGGGATTGCTATTTTGGCAATTGAATTTCACCACAGAAAAAATCTATCCTTTGCCAGACAGCAGACAGTATTACACTTGGCTAGCCACAGCTGCGACACCAGATTTAAGGGATTGCTATTTTGGCAATTGAATTTAACCCCTCAATAAAATATAGAAATTTCTATCCTGAGTTACTAGGAGTGACAATAAGCACAGCCAAGCCCCTGATGTAGGATATAGCAAAAAAAAAAACAAAACCCTAGTATTAATGGATTGATGGACTTGGTGGCAGCTTGTTCTGGTGCACCACAAGACACAAAATGTCTGCCGATCACCCCAGAAAAAAGTGACAGAGAAACGCTCTGTGCAGCCTAAAAACCAGTGAGCAATTATCTAGCAGAAGTTGAATGATTCACAGCTGTAGATCGATCAGTTCATTAGGTGTTTTTGCTGAGTTTTCCCTGCCTTATCTCGCCCTCACAGCAGCTGCATCCTATGCCTACACTAATCAGACCAGATTGACGTGCGGCGCTACGTGACTCCAGCTTAAATAGAGCTTGGGTCACATAGTGCACTTGGCCAATCACAGCCATGCCATTAGTAGGCATGGCTGTGATGGCTTCTTAGGGCAAGAAGTAAAATGCTAGCTGATTGGCTGCTGTGCAGCCCTTCAGAAAGCTGGAAGAAATCGCCGAACAACGAACCCTAACTTTTTTGAAAATGATCGGGTCCGAGTCCGTGTCCCGAACACCCCAAAATTCGGTACGAACCCGAACTATACAGTTCGGGTTCGCTCAACTATAGTTATGTGTAATCCAAAATTGTGTGTTGGGTCCAGGAATTGCAGTGACTATGATATGTTATTTGAAATAATTATTTAAATAGTCCCAGGTCAGTTATTAGATTTATATTCCATGGTTTTATTGCAGTATTATAACATGATAAAGTTAATTCTGAAGTTATCAGACATTATACTTCCTAACACTAATGATTGTATAAATGAATATTAATCCTTTTAGAATCAGTTACATCTCAATATCTTATTCTTCACCTCTATTTCTAAAAAGTAAGATTCATTGTAACATGTTTTAGTTTATCGCTATCCAATGTCACTACATTGATAAACAATCAGAGATGGAACATTTTTCAAATTTTAATGTAGCATAAAATAAATCAAAACATCCAAAGATATTTAGAAGAGCCCAGATATATAGATAAGCTTGAGCTCACATAATGTGTCACCTAAGAAAAAAAAGAGACATAACAAATTAGTAATAATATAGTAATTGTATAGTAAAATAATAATTAGTAATAATAATAAAAAAGAAAAAAAATAGAATTTTGCTTAAAATTGAAAATGGATGCATTTAAAAAGCTGATGCACAATATGTAGCCTGACATTGGCATCATTTTGTAAATATCATTTTTATAGGACATTGGAAGACTTAAAACTTTACAAACAAATGTTCAAAAAACCAATTAAGGGCCAATTCAGGTCAAGCGACTCTGAAGGCGTTACATAAAAGAAACCACCCATAAATAACCCTATTTTATAAAATAACCCTATTTTATAAACATTATTCAAAACTGATTTTAGAAATTGTGTTTACCTTTTTGGTGTTCTGCAGGAATTAAAGCCAAATGGATATGAAATTTAAAAATTTTAGAAATCTAAAATGCTGTATGGGCACATGGCTGAGCTAAGAACAGAATGAGCGCCATATGGTTTTTGAGGGCAGATTTTGCTAGAATAGTTTTTGGGGTTTTTCTTGCAACATGTAGCGTTTGAAGACTCCCTTAGATACCCTTATAGTAGAAACATCCCAAAAGTGACCCTATATGAATCAGCCACGGTTCCCGCTCTGCTACAGACTTGATAAAGTAGTTCACAGCACCCCCGAATCACATTGTCTACAAATAAACGGAAACTGCTGAAATAGCATACATTCGACTTAATAGGTCCAGCATTTTCTCTCTCTCATACAGTTTTACCCGAGTGGTGGGGTGGCTCCTGCCCAAGGTGATTGGACGAATCGAGGCTGCACCAACCGATAACCATGTGTACTTGGCCATCATTGTGGTTGCACCCAACTTGGTGCATCCATAATAGGTGAGCAAACCATATCTTACCTAGCCCTTTGACTCATTAAACATACTCTCCCTATGAACGCTTCTCTTTCACTCTATCTTTTTGGCCACCATTAGCTGGGCATAATAAAAGCTGTAGCTTTACAACAGCTGGAGGGCCACAGGTTGAGCATTCCTGTTCTAAAGCATTCACCTCCTGGGGTAGCTTATGTGATATTTTTATAGAGCTGGTCATACCTACGGCGAAACCTAATATGCAGATTTTAACATTTTTCTTCTATTTTGTATATATATAATAAATGACTTGATGAGGGGAATTAGCCTTTTTTTACACTTAAAACTTTTTTTTTATTTTAAACAGTAAAATATATGTGCATAATCTTTATATTGTGATTCTTTTCTTACCACTGTACTATGACATCATTATGGTTTTTAGCCACTAGCTATGACAACACTGTGCTTATTATTAGTGATTAGAGATTATTAGCTGGATGTATTTCTGGAGTGTAATAATATTACAGGCTCTAGCTACTAGAGATGGGTCGTTGATCCAGGGAGTTATTCTGATTGCCTGATTGGAGTCGGGAAGGAATTTTTTCCCCTTAAGTGGGGAAAATTGGCTTCTGCCTCACAGTTTTTTTTTTCCTTCCTCTGGATCAACTTGTAGGAAACAGGATGGACAAATGTCTTTTTTCGGTCTTATATACTATGTTACTATGTTACTTTTGCTACATTTGATTCTGCTGCATGGCTGTATTTTACTAAAAAAATTGCTTTGTGACGAACTGTCACAAAGCGCATTTCTTTGTAAGTAGTGGGTGCAATGACAGGGAGCAGCGATTGCACTGCCCCCTGTCATTGTACCCCTCAGATGCCACATTCATAGCTGATCGCGGCATCTGACAGCAATAATACAGTGTACATTTTATTTTTTTTAATCATACTTACCTCCTCTGCTTGATCGTGAAAAGCCGGCCGCCGCCATGTTGATTTAAGATTAGGCATGAAATATTGCGCGGCCCGTGATGATGTCATCATGTCGGTGATGTCATACGTCACAGCGCAAAGGATTTTGTGCAAGATCGTCAATTAAAATGTTGGTGGCCTGCTCTTCACGCTCAATCGGAGGAGATAAATATGATTTTTTTAAATGTTTTTACCGCCATTCAGGGAAAATTGATTTGCTACCTGTTACCCTACTATGACAGTCTATGACCCCATTTCTTAATACTTATGTGATGGGACATCACTGTGTTTATTATTCATGTGCTATAAGTCTGTGACCGCATTGTTTGTTATTCCTGTTTTGTAACATTACTGTGACTGTATCTCCTTTGTCAGGCAATTTCAGGGCTGTAAGTTTATTCTTTGCAAAGTTGCAGTTGCACCTCAGGGGGCTGAGTCTCACAGTCTTCCGTAGAAAGCATTGGTCTGCCTTCCCAGCCATCGGGTCCCAGTCACTGCAGAGCTGGACATGATGGGGAGTGAGCAGGCCTCCCTCCACAAACCCTGTATATTGCACTGTGAGCGCATACAAATGATTAGAATGCCGTCATCGGTGTATACAGCAGGAGCTCAGCTGTCAGGAACAGCCGACCCCTGGTGCTGATCGAGCGGATGCAGCTCCTGCACCCGCTAAATCAGCATGCTGTACCTGTAGGGTGGCTGTTGGGAAGTCACTTCCCACTGCGCCATACATGTACGGCAGATGTCGGGAAGGGGCTAAAGCAAATAAATTTTATCTTATGGTTCTGTTCCTTGTTTCCTTTCTTGTTTTCCATTCTCTGTATGCTTTACTTACTTGTGATGGCTTAGTCCTTTTCAGGTTCTCTTTTAAATATTCAGACTGCATGATCAACTGGTTTCGTTTTTGAAACACCCAGGTCACTCTAAATAGATAATTTTCACATTATTAGACTCATATAAGGATTTAATAAGTGACCTCAAAGCTAACATACAGTATTCTAGATTTTTATTTATGCTTACCAATATTCGATCCAAAACCTCTCCACCTATACTCTATTGTGGAAATATAAGAAGAATATAATGTCATTTAGCTTACTATATAATTTTAGCAATTTTATGAGTATACTTTATATAAAATACTATCAATTATCCATGCTACCTGAGGAATTTTAGTGAATAATGCTTGTGTAACTTGTTGGATTTACAGTAATAATTATTTTTTACTTTGTTCACATTTGCATTAAAAGCCTTTACCAGGATTTCTGTCTTCCATTCCAATATTTTTGATTGCAAGAATAGCACAATATGTACAGCTATTTTTGACAACAAAAAAAAAAAAAACATTTCCCTGACTAAGCACAATAACGCCAATGAATGACAGTTTGAATTTGTTTAAAAAGAATCTGTTACAACCTCATGGCTTCCACTATGTGTAAAATGGTGAATAATTTAAATGTTCTTAGTGTGTTATTACCAGTATTTTAGTCACTGTTGGTAGTATATCTTCCTGTACATAAGAAAAAAATGGAATTAATACAATTTCATAAAAATATGCGCTCCAAAATAAACAATCACATATTCAAATGAATCGCTTTGCTTATAATTCAATAGACTAAATGTTACCTTTTCTGGCACTGCACCGTACATTTACAATTTTGAAAAAATTTAGTTATGTACAAATATAGTGGCATCTTGCTCTTTTTAACCTCTTAAGGATGAAGGGCGTACTTGTACGCCCTGCGTCCAGTCTTTAAAGATGGCGCCCGCTCCTGCTTCATGCGGGCGCCTTAGCCGCGGGTGTCAGCATGGTTCTTGTAGCAGACACCAGCGGCTAATGTCCGCAACCGGCAGCAATGCCGATCGCGGACATTGAACCCCTCAGATGCCGTGGTCAATCCTGACCACGGCATCTGAGTGCGCACAAACCGAAAGTTTTACTTTCGGTTTGCTTTCTTGCTCCCCCGTGTGGCGATCGGAGTAGCCGGAGTGCGCCTGTAGTAGCATGGCTTTCTATGAATGAAACCCAGGCAGCTCTGTAATATTTCCTATGGAGCCTTGCCTGTAATAGGCTTCATAGGAAATATGTGATTTTTTTCATACATTCCAATACTATTGCATTGGAATGTATGATAATCACAATCAAATGATTGTAAATTATAGTTCCCTATGGGAACAATATAAAAGTGTAAAAAAAAAAAGTTAAAAAATGTTTTAATTAAAAAAACATAAAAGTTCAAATCACCCCCATTTTGCTAAAATAAAAATATATATTTTTTTAAAAAATACACATCATGGGTGTCGCAATGTGCTAAAATGCCCATATTATAAAAATATAACAAAATATTCCTCATACGTCAAACAGCGAAATGGAAAAAAGCGTCCAAATGGCAGATTTGACATTTTTGGTTGCTTAATTTTCCACAAAAAATTACATAAAAGGTGATCGAAAAGTCATACACACCCCAGAATGGTATCAATAAAAAGATAAGATTATGATGCAAAAAATGAGCCCCCATACAGCTCCATACATATAATTACAAAAAAGTTATAGGGGTAAAAACATAGGGCCAAAAAATAAAACTGATTTTTTTTCCCACATCCCAATTTTTTTTTGACTATCAAAACGCAAGAAAACCTATACATATAGGGTATCGCCGGATTCATACTGACCTGTAGAGTAAAAGTAACTGGTCAGTTTTATCGCACATCAAATGTCGGAATTTAAAAACCCGCAAAACTGTGGTGGAATTGCATTTTTTTTTTGCAATTTCACCCCATTCGGAATTTTTTTCCTGCTTCCCACTACATCATATGCAATATTAAATGGTGTTGTTGGAAAGTACAACTTGTCCCGCAAAAAACAAGCCCTCGTATGGCTATGTGAACCGAAAAATAAAAAAGTTATTGCTCTGGGAGGGCAGGGAGGGCAAAACTAAAACTTAAAAAATAAAAATTCTCCAGTCCTTAAGGGCTTAATAATTGTGGCACATGAAACACTGTTCTTATAATTAATATTGATATCTTGTAGAGGAAGGTTCACTTCTCTTTGGCTCCAGTTCGCACTAATTAAACTGGATATGATGCTGCTCTGCCTCTGTCAGTTCTGTTTTCACTTGATTGTATACCTTTTTTTTTATCCTTAAGTACTATACTCCTATAAAGCCTATTAAAGGATGTATATTTTTCTTTCCTGGTATAAATTTCTAAAGCAGTGTCAACCTCTTGGGCTGAATAAAGACAAATCCCATTGGATCAGATTGGATGTGTAGTTTGGAGCTCACCCTATATTGTTATGAACTATTATAGACTGAATTTTTGTTTCTCTGAGGTGTTACTGCTCAGAAAGATCATTTTTTAGGGTCTGCCACACAGGGGATTACTTCAATCTTGCTAAATGCCAATTATTTTGCCTCTGGTTAAGATATAAGGAAAGTGTAGATTTACAATTTTAATCTGTTTTTCCTTATTCCTAACATATAATAGGTTACTTCTTTATAATAAACACAGGTTGATTTCATACACAGGGACAAAATCACCCTATTATTGTGCTCCTGTTAAGACTAAGGAAAAAAAGATTAACATTTGAAATCTATGCCAGTAACCAAGTCTATGAGTTTGGCATATTACTGGGCAAGTGCCAATGCTGATATCACTAATACAAAGACAGGGAGAGATGAACACAAGAGTGCTGGAAGAGGAGGAATGGGAGGATGGTTATACAAGTTCTTGTAGAAAGTGACAGTCTCTTAGGCCCTGAATATTAATTGCTGTGATGGGAAACTGTTAAGAAATGAAAGTTGAGCTTTGATTTACTGTTATAGAGTACAAGTACAGTTTTGATAAATAAGGCTCAAATGTGTGCTTGCAGTATTTGCTCAAGAATGGCTTGGTAATGGATTGTGTGTATTGCATTACTTACCAATACATCGCATGCAACATTTTTAACATCTTGTATATGATCTAGAATGCGCTAAAATAAAACAAAATAAATCAGTGGTTACATTGTGTGTATATATATAAATATAACCTACAACTGTTACTATGGAAATCTGCCTTATATCCTTGTACAGCTTATACCTGACTACACGCAGAGTTTGTTTACAGTCTTTAACCATAGGATCACATTGGTGCCAATCAGCTCATTCAACAATATATTTGATCTATACAATATCAGTTTTTTATTATGTAACTATACCACTTATGCAAAAATTGAACAAAGACCTTTCAAGATTAAATAAAAATAAAAATTTACTTTATTAATTAAATAACAACATTTAAATAAATGTAATAATAGCAGCAAAGCAAGGAGAACATTTGATAAAAAACAAGCACCTAAGAGGGGGCTGGGGGATCCGCATGAGAAGAAATGGGTGTACAGAAAAAATACAATAATCACACTGAACCCATAAGTACAAGTAAAGACATGGTAAACAGGTAAATAGGGCTAAGTGTGAAAATACATAGTAAGAATTACCCACAGTTAACATGCAGATCCATCAACCGCCTCCTCCCAACGCTGTTTCGCCAGGGAACTAGCTTCTTCCGGAACTGGTGTAAGTCGTTTATGTACACTTTTGTGTTGTTTGGGCCTCTCAGGACTATATATGGTAACCTTATTGACCTGGTATTTGATTTGGTGGCTGTTATGTAACTATAGTTAAAAAAAGTGAATTCATTTATTCCAGGTTTCAGACTGTAAGGATGGGATCACATATTGCTGCACCTATAAAATTCATTAGTAATTGCACTCAATTGCAGTTAATATTTAACTGCATGATTACACAGCTTATTAAAGTTTTTTCTGGGAATAAATAGCTATTTATTTCTTACTCTTAGCGTGAATCATCCAATGAAAGTTCTGGCAGGTCTTACTCCATCTTTCATTTCCCAGCGTATTTACCTGTGGTTGGTTATTGACATGATCGTATGCTCTGCTGAAGCCAATGACTGGTTTCAGCAGTGACATATCCCAAAGAGTCTATTGATGATCATTTCCAATCATTACTTCAGTGGCGCACATGACTATGTCCATACACAGCCAGAAGGAAACAACATGGGTAGCTGAAGATGGTAGAGTGGAATCCAGGATGCATGACCAGAGTGGCCTGAAGTAGGTATGAATCTTTCATGAAGTGATCCACACATGGGGCTATAAACACCTTAAAGAGTGAAACTGCATATATCTACAGTAAATTTAAAAACTGCACCAATATGCATGTTAGTGCCTCCTTGTGGGCATATGAACCAAGCTTAATAGTCTATGACATTTTCCTGTTAATTTATTTCCATGTATTGTAGCTGCCATAAAGCACACATCCTGCAGTACTTCAAACAATATAGGGAAGTATGTTCCACGAATATGTCTGTCTTCAGAAAAAAAAAATGCTTATTTCTCAACTACAATTTAAATCTAATAATTAAACTAAGTTATCGAATTGTTTTTAAATTTCTGAATGCCTTTCATTAAATCCTGCTATTATAAACTGATAAAAATTCATATATTCTTACCAACACCACTCCTACTTCTGGTACAAGAGTGTCCTAAGTGCAATAAAAGATAAAAAAAGAATAAAGTTATGTCAAGAACATTTAAATTCAGACAGGTTAAAAGTAGGCCAGGTAAACAGAAGATGTGCAGAACGTATCACACTTGTGTAATAGATTTGATGTACCATGCTTGACATGTTAAACACTTTGCTCATGACTAGTGTTGAGCGAACATTTCGAGAATAGTTTGGGTTCGTACCGAATTTTGGGGTGTCCGTGACACGGACCCGAACCCGGACATTTTCAAAAAAGTTCGGGTTCGGGTCCGGTGTTCGTCGATTTCTTCCCGCTTTCTGAAGGGCTGCATAGCAGCCAATCAGTTAGCATTTTACTTCTTGCCCTAAGAGCCCATCACAGCCATGCCTACTAATGGCATGGCTGAGATTGGCCAAGTGCAGCATGTGACCCAGCCTCTATTTAAGCTGGAGTCACGTAGCGCCGCATGTCACACTGCTCTGATTAGTGTAGGGAGAGGACGCAGCTTCTATCAGGGCGAGATTAGGCAGGTTAAAGTCAGCAACAGCACCTAGTGAAGGGATCAATTTACAGCTGAGAATCATTGAACTTCTGCTAGTTACTTGCTCGCTGGTTTTTAGGCTGCACAGAGCGTTTTTCTGTCACTTATTTTGTGGATTGATCGGCAGCCATTTTGTGACTTGTGGTGCGCCAGAAGAAGCTGCCACCAAGTCCATCAATCCATCAATACTATTTTTTTTTTTTTTGCTATATCCTACATCAGGGGCTTGGCTGTGCTAATTGTCACCCCTAGAAACTCAGGAAAGAAATTTCTATATTTTATTAAGGGGTTAAATACAATTGCCCAAATACCAATCCCCTAAATCTGGTGTTCCAGCTTTGGCTAGACAAGTATAATACTGTCTGCTGTCTGGCAAAGGATAGATTATTTTCTGGGGTTAAATTCAATTGCCAAAATAGCAATACCATAAATCAGTGGTTTCAGCTGTGCCTGGCAAAATAGAATAGTGTCCGAGGTAACGCACACACGTACAGACGCACGTACACAATTCTTGAATAGTTGTATTATCGCGATAATAAAACTAACAGTGTAAAGTTGACTGTATTGCTCTAAGTTATATTCGCGTACGAATGTAACTTCTATTACAGCACACCAATACTAAAACTGACTAAGAGACAGCTTTAAGTTCTATTCGAACGCGATTGCAACTTTGGAACTTAAAGTGGTGTACGATTTTAAAAGTTGAGTACTAAAAGTTGGAATCGCAATGCGATTCTTATGTATTTGCTTAATCGCATTGCGATTACAACTTTGAGCTACCGATCACCATGGGAACGCCTCCTCCAGTAGAATGTACTGTCGGATGTGAGAATTAAGTTGAAATCGCAATGCGATTATTATATATCTGCTTAATCGCATTGCGTTTCAACTTAGCATTGCTAAATAATTCCATCCATATTCGTTAACTTACTGACTCAGTAAGTTAGCGATATGGATGGAATTATTTAGCAATGCTAAGTTGAAATCACAATGCGATTAGCAAATATATGAGAATCGCATTGCGATTTCAACTTAATTCTCAGATCCGACAGTACATTCTACTGGAGGAGGCGTTCCCATGGTGATCGTTAGCTCAAAGTTGTAATCGCAATGCGTTTATTGCGGTATATTATCCCTCTGGGTGTCTTTTACAGCCTTTTTAGTGCCCAAAAGTTCGGGTCCCCATTGACTTCTATGGGGTTCAGGTTCGGGATGAAGTTCGGGTTGAGTTTGGATCACGAACCCGGACATTTTCCGGAAGTTCGGCCGAACCTCTCGAACCCGAACATCCAGGTGTTCGCTCATCTCTACTCATGACCTCACAGGACCCCTTCCTGATTAACTTATAACTTATGAGTAGAGGTAAGCAAATCAATTAATTAGAATCGAAATTAAACCCAATTCTCTCTTTCTCTCCATTCTCTTCCATTTGATTGCCGAATTGAATTTCTTTGCTGATTTGGACAACTTTGGACAAAGCAAAATTTAAAAAATTTGCTCATCCTTACTTATGAATTATAAATGCATGCTATCCCTTTGTGCAGAGGCTCTCCAATTGTCTCACACTCTCCAAAATATACTGGTACAGTAATTGCCTTCCTATGAAACTGAACTTTTCTCTTAATTAAACTGAGTGAGAAGAAGTATAGAGCCAGTGAGGTTTAGCTGTAGCCATATATTATAATTATATGATCATACATAGGAAGTTACAGTACCTGTATAAGTGGTGGAGAAAGTGTTTCAACCACTCTACTGTGATAACAGGTATGAGATTGCACTTAAAATTCCTTAACGTAATTGATAAACTTTATTTCTGGACAAGGTTTCTATTTAAAGAAATAGTGCAGTTTTAGTGGGCGTTTAGCAAATTTCTGGCCACAACGGTGACCTTCCCCCTTGTGTTAAGTCATCATTTGACATGAAACAAAGGGAGTGGGTCACATGAAGAGAAGTAGCCAAGAGCCAGCCTGGCTACCCTTTGCAGCTGTGCCAAAGAGGCGAGGTTTGAAAATCCTCCAAAGGTGCACAACCCCTTTAAGTAAGGCTATTCACACCTTTAGATCTTTTGTTATTTAATATATATTTTTGGTATAAATAATTCTCTGCAATAGGTTTTTTTCTCAAGAAGCTGAACCATTTGGCTCCAGTTCAGCCTCATCTTCCTCCTCTCTCTAGTTTAAGGCCTCTTGCACACGAACGTGTGCGCCCCGTGCCCGTGCTGCGGGCCGCAAATTGCGGCCCGCAATGCACAGGCACCGGCCGTGGGGCAGCCGCAGCGGATCCCGGACCCATTCACTTGAATGGGTCCGCGATCTGCCCGTTCCGCAAAAATATAGGACATGTTCTATCTTTTTGCGGGACGGAAGTACGGAACGGAACCCCGCAGAAGCACTCCGGAGTGCTTCCGTAGTGTTCCGTACCGTCATTCCATTCCGCACCGTTCCGCATCTCCGGATTTGCGGACCCATTGAAATGAATGGGTCCGCATCCGTGATGCGGAATGGCCACGGAATGGTGCCCGTGTATTGTGGATCCGCAAATGCGGTCCGCAATACGGGCACGGGGCGCACACGTTCCTGTGCAATAGGCCTAAGGCCTCATGCACACGGCCGTGGGTGTTTTGCGGTCCGCAAACCGCGGATCCGCAAAACACGGAACGCGGCCCATTATAGAGATGCCTATTCTTGTCCGCATAACGGACAAGAATAGGACATGCTCTATTTTTTTTGCGGGGGCACGGAACGGAGCAACGGATGCGGACAGCACACGGAGTGCTGTCCGCATCTTTTGCGGCCCCATTGAAATGAATGGGTCCGCGAAATATGCGGCTCGGACGCGGACCCAAACAACGGCCGTGTGCATGAGGCCTAATATGCATAGTCCAGTCTAACCTGTATTTTGTTGGTGTTTTTTTTTTTTTTTTTTTTTGCATTTTCGTTGCTTGTTTCTTTAAATGTACATTTACACCTTCTTTCTTGAGTGGGTGAGCTCTTCTTGCTCTAAAGTAAAACTTGTTGTGTGCCTTCCGCATGTTACCTTCACCAGGGGGAGAAATGTAGCTGCATCCCTTTTCTCTTACTGTCTCTCACACTACATAGATTTTAGTGTGCAGGTTTAAAGTTTTTTTAATATATATTTTTAACTAAAGTACACGAGAAACATGATTATGAGAAAAATTTGAATATTGTAATAAGTATAAATAATAATTATAAATTATTTCTTACCACTATATCTGACAAGAAAGATGGAAGGCTACTCTAGAAGATAAAGAGGTCAATTTAGTTTTCAGATTAGTATTAATAACTCTTAATAATGTTTAGGCATATATTGTTTTGCCAAGATATACTACATGACCAAAATTAGTTATATCACACTTGATCAAAAAGCATGTCATATTTCAGATAAGTAAATAAATTTCATTTATTAAAAAAAAAATAAAAAATTGAATAATAATAATAATTGAAATTATTTATATATAATCCAGTTCTTACCAGAACATCACTGACTATGGCTAGAATATGATTCTAGAATTGGAAAACAGAAATCAGTAATTACATTACAAAGACAGTCATCAGTCTATTCACTAACAGATGCTACTCCATGAGCCCCAATACAAAGCTCTATATACTTCTGTTTTCTGTAGCAGGGGGATTAGGTGCCCTTTGATGTGACACCTAGTGATGAGCGGCAGGGGCAATATTCGAATTCGCGATATTTTTTATGCGAATTTTCGCAACCAGAAAATAATGACATTATTTTCTTACTTGCGAAAATTTGCATATAAAAAATTCGCATAAAAACGAATATTCGCAATTGCGAATATATTTTGCAATATTCGAAATATTCACGAATTATCGAAGTGCCGATATTCGCGATTAAAATTCGCAATTCGAAAATTCGTGATCAACACTAGTGACACCCCTCCTATTTATTCAGTTAGTAGTATAGATCAGAATGAAGAACTAAAATCTCTGGGTCTGAATAGTAATGCTACTGGATACATTGTAGACATTTTTAGGCTTTCAACCTGGGGGAAGACTCTTTTGCTTTTAAGTGGTCTTCCATGAAACTTGAAATCAGCTTCAAAAACCTTTGAATGAACTGAAATGCTCACAAAAGTTCTAGCTGAATATACTAAATTTTGGGAATATATAGTAGGTATGATGATCAGGTGTCCATATGCTTTTAGCTATATAGTGTACAGTATGTTCATGACTACTTTCATATGTATTCAATAAATACAGTATAATATAAAAATATATAGTTTATAACACCAATAGTTTTTTCCTGATTTGACTATGGGAATATTATTTTAGTGTAGATTTTATAATTAATACAGTTTAAATTTGTTTTATAAGGATAAAAGTACAATATATATCTAAATTTCATTTGTATCAAAGTATTCATGGACAGGCTTTAACTATAATTATGCTCAAAAAGTTATTAATATTCTAAGTAACAGTAAACATTTATTCTCCTTAATTTAAAAAACTACATCATTATGAAACACTCACTGGATTATAGTAACAATATTGTTCTCAAAGGTTATAAATTACCAGAAAGCCAAATAATATGTTGGCAACTTTATCAGCAATTTGCTCACAATTTTCAATTGTAGGAACCTAAAATAAAACAGAAAAAATAATAAGATACCGCAGAGTTGATAAGAATGGTTAGACATACAATGCTCAACATTGAAATCATGAACACCAAGAAGGTTATTCAAGTTGATCATCTTCAGCGATGAGTCCCACTTTTGTCTCAGACGCAATGATAGCCAGAGATTGGTATGGAGACCACTTGGAGGACACTATGAAGAGGCCTTCACAAGGGAACGTCAGACTGGTCCTCCTTCTTGGGATTATGGTGTGGGGTGCATAATGTATGGTAGCTGGACCCCTCTAGTCTTCATTTCAGGTACACTAACAGCTCGCATTACATTGATTTGGACATGGAACCAGTGGTATGATCATTTCTTCAAAATATTCCAGGAGCCATTTTTCAACAGGACAACTCCAGGCCACATGTTGATCGTACTACTGTGAACACCCTGCGTG
Organism: Bufotes viridis; assembly: GCA_033119425.1. Taxonomy (NCBI): domain Eukaryota; kingdom Metazoa; phylum Chordata; class Amphibia; order Anura; family Bufonidae; genus Bufotes; species Bufotes viridis. The sequence goes on along the minus strand of CM065590.1, from coordinate 291,238,474 downwards.
GCCTAACAGTGCTACCATTGCTTGTAGCCTCTCTGGACTTTCCTCCTATTGAGCACATCTAGGACAACATTGGTTTGGATATTGCAGTGGATCTTCATGATTTATGTGCCTTAGTGCATTTTGCATGGCAGAATATTCATCAGACAACCATAAATAACTTCACTGATAGTATGCCATAGCATGTATTTCTGCATGTGGTGCTAGTACTTGATACTAAATAAATGGACATGTATTGAGTATTTTGATTCCATTTTTTATAATTTTTATATCATTAACATGTCTTTCAATCCTGTAATTTCTATAATTCCCTGACTTTTCCTTCTTAGTGTTGCAATATCAATGTTGTGTAGTATATTTAAAGTCATTTACTAAAGACTGGCATTTCACACTCTATTCTTAGTAAAAATACCACCGTTAAAAGATGTAACCAATTTATTAAAGGTAAATGGCTCTTAAAAATTGTGTCTCATCTGTGAGGTTCATCTGCCAGAAACTGAAACCTACTCCAGCTAGGAGCTGATTAAAGTTTCAGCTGTAATTTACTCCAAATTTCTAGTGTAAAATTATATTAAATGTGTCAAGATCCGGTGGCCATACTATTTCACTTAGCCCCACCCATTTAAAAAATGATCAGAGTGGCACAAAACATAAAAAAGTCACACAATTTTTGAACAAAATGTTATTTGCACCAAATTCTACAACTTTTTAATATAAAAAACAAGTGTAATGTCTTTGCAAATGGCCCTTATTATTCTAAATATTATCTAGTTTAATGGATGCATTTATCTAATAAATATCTTAAAGATGAGCTTTATCCAGTGTAAGGATTGTGTAGCGTTTACAGCAATAATGTCATCCCCAGGCTTTACTATCATTGCTATTTGGGTAAACCATTTGCTTGTTGGTACTCTACCACCCACATATGGCTTCAACTATTGTTTATATAAAATAACATATTTTTGAATTGATTGATCTTACCACTCTTATTCCAAGCAAACTGTCCAGGGTGCATCCAACATCTCCCTACAAAGGAAAAAAAAGGAAAAAAAAGTTACAATTACTGTATGCAATGTACTGCAATGTACAGTTGTGTTCAAAATTATTCAACCCCCACTGAAATTGAGTGTTTTGGCCAGTTTGACATTGATTTTGATCATTTCAGTCATCCTGTTTACAATTAAATCAAAGAGGCACTTGTAAGTCACACAAATATAACATAACATTTATAATAAAATAACCACAAATGTCTTTTCTGTGCTCACATCATTATCAGTTTTATTCAACCCCCAAGTGACATTCAATCTTAGTACTTAGTACAACATCCTTTTCCAGTTATAACAGCTTTTAAACGTGAAGCATAGCTTGACGCAAGTGTCTTGCAGCGATTTACGGGTATCTTCGCCCATTCTTCATGGGCAAAAGCCTCCAGTTCAGTCACATTCTTAGGCTTGCGCGCTGCAACTGCTTTCTTTAAGTCCCACCAGAAGTTCTCAATCGGATTTAAGTCTGGTGACTGCGATGGCCACTTCAAAATGTACCAGCCTTTCATCTGCAACCATGCTCTAGTGGACTTGAAGGTATGCTTGGGATCATTGTCCTGTTGAAAGGTCCAACGTCTCCCAAGCCTCAGGTTTGTGACGGACTGCATCACATTTTTATCCAATATCTCCTGGTACTGAAGAGAATTCATGGTACCTTGCACACGCTGAAGCTTCCCTGTACTTGTAGAAGCAAAACAGCACTAAAGCATGATTGACCCCCAGCCATGCTTCACAGTAGGCAAGGTGTTCTTTTCTTCATAGGCCTTGTTCTTCCTCCTCCAAACATAGCGTTGATCCATGGGCCCAAACAGTTCTAATTTTTTTTCATCAGTCCACAGAACACTATCCCAAAACTTTTGTGGTTTGTTCACATGACTTTTGGCATACTGCAGTCGACTCTTCTTATTCTTTGGAGACAGCAAGGGGGTGCACCTGGGAGTTCTGGCATGGAGGCCTTCATTACGCAGTGTGCGCCTTATTGTCTGAGCTGAAACTTCAGTACCCGCATCTGACAAATCTTTTTTCAGTTCCTCAGCAGTCACACGGGGACTTTTCTCCACTTTGCGCTTCAGGTAGCGCACAGCAGTCGAAGTCAGCATCTTCTTTCTGCCACGACCAGGTAGCGTTTCAACAGTGCCCTTTGCCTTGAATTTGCGAATGATGCTTCCCATGGTGTCTCTTGGAAGGTTTAACATCTTTGCAATCTTCTTATAGCCATTGCCCTTCCTGTGAAGAGAAATCACCTCTTCTCTTGTCTTCCTGGACCATTCTCTTGACTTCACCATGTCTGTAAACACTAGTAAAATGTCTAGAAGGAGCTGAGTATCACAGTCATTTTAAATCTGCCTAATTGGTGCTTATTATGCTTGATTGCTGCTCCTGGACATCCACAGGTGTTTTCAATACCTGATCGAAAACACTTGAATGAACCTCTGTTCTTAAGAGTGGTAGTCTTTAAGGGGTTGAATAATTGTGTCAATGAAGAAATCACAAAAAAAACATTTAACACTGTATTACAAAAAAAATTGATGTCATTTTAGTTGCATTTGGTTCTTTAAAAAGTCATTGTAAGATTTCATTCTGAACACAATTACAAATGTACACTAAATTCCCTAAAACCCTTTACAGCATTGGGGGTTGAATAATTTTGAACACAACTGTATAGTTATAATATGTACCGTGTTTTATATGATCAAATTAAAGAGTAGCTAAACTTGTAATTCACTTTTTGGTAAAATTTCCTAAATGTCCTAATAATACATATTGTAATACATTACAAGGTACCCATGTGCTATGCCAGGATTTAGCAAACCTCCGGGGACACACAGCAATATGCGCTCCTGCCTGTACTCCATGCACTGTGGCCCCATTCATAAACTGTAGAGCTCGGAGCGTTTTGAGGGGGGGGGGAATCTATTAAAAATTCAAAATGCATTAATCAAGTATATTACAAAAAAAAAGTATTAGGGTATTTTGGACATTTTAACAAAAGGTTAATTAAAAGTTTAGTTACTCTTTAACTTAGTTTACATATTGTCTACTTGTTATTAAAATATATTGAATTATGCAATGTTATCACTGTATCAACTGTGGAAATATAAACCTTGCCCTATTACTCTGTTGCTCCAAATATATATATATGCCAACATTGCTTTCTTGGTTAAATATGTTTTTATACATTTTAGTAAATTGGTCATAAAAATGTGAGCGACAAGCAGCTGTAATTATGAATGCCGCTACCCCTTCAAACAGCTGATCAGCAAGCGTGCTAGGAGCCGGACCCCTGCCCCCTAAAAGCTAACATACTGGTATTGATGACCTATCCTGAGGATAGGTCATCAGAATTAACCCACTACAAAACCACTTTAACATGAGTTTTGATTTAAAGGGTCTGGTTTTCCAATATTTATGACCTACTGTATCCTTAGGGACAGGTCATCCATATCAGATTGGCAGGGGTACAACTCCCTGCACCCCGCTGTTCAGCTGATATTGATGACCTACAGTATCCTGGGAATAGATCATCAATAGAGTTGAGTGAACACCTGGAAGTTTGGCTTCGCCTGGTTTGGACAAACTTTGTCACCCAAATTTCACCCCGAACCCCATTTAATTCAATAGGGACCCGAACTTTGGGGCACTAAAATGGCTCTAAAAGTGTAATGGAAAGGGCAAAAGGGGTGCAAAAGGCAGCAAAATGTGGGTAAGAGCATGACAAGGGCCCTGTAAACAAATGTGGATAGGTAAATGACTTAAAATAAAATAAATAAAAATTCTATATGATAATCTTGAACTAGGAGGAGAAGGTCAATATGGATAGGAGGTTGAGGAGGCAGTGGATGTGATGGAGGTGGAAGTGGCGGTGTAGGTGGAAGCAGCGGTGGAGTAGGTGGTAGGAAACACTTTTTTTAAATTTAATTTGGGCAGACCACAAAACATTGTGAAATATATAAAATAAAACAAAAGTGCACTGGAGTATAACAATGGCTGTGTGAGGCCGGTATACATGTCTATTCTGCACAAGGTACAGACAAGTCCGGTGGGATCCATGCCTGGTTCATTTTAATGAACGTGAGCTTGTCCACATTGATGTGGACAGGCAGCTGCGCTTGTCTGTGAAAACGTCCCTGCCATGATAAATACACGTTCAGACAATACACTTGCTGCAGGGCAGGCCATCACCTCCAAGGCGTAAAGGGCAAGCTTAGGCCATGTTCTAAATTTGGAGACCCAGAAGTTGAATGGGGCAGGCCCATCAGTCAGTACGTGTAGAGGTGTGCACACATACTGCTCCACCATATTGCTGAAATGCTGCCTCCTGCTAAGACGTTGCATATCAGCTGATGGTGTTGGTTGTTATGGCGTGGTGACAAAGCTTTTCCACATTTCGGCCATGCTAACCCTGCCTTCTGAAGTACTGGCAGTGCCCCGGCTGCATTGGCGACCTCTTCTTCCTCCTCTGCCTTCGCCTTGGGCTCCTACGAGCCTCCGCTGTCAGGTGGGGATGCCATCAACAGCGCATCTACGAGCGTGCGCTTACAGTCGCGCATCTTCCGATCACGCTCCAGTAAGAGAATTAAGGACGGCATGTTGTCCTTGTAACGGGGATCAAACAGGGTGGCCACCCAGTAATCAGGACAAGTTAGAATGTGGGCAACTCGGCAGTCGTTGCGCAGGCACTGCAGCATGTAGTCGCTCATGTGTGCCAGGCTGCCCAGAGGCAACGACAAGCTGTCCTCTGTGAGAGATGTATCGTCTGTGTCCTCGGTATCCCCCCAGCCATGCCGCAGTGATGGCCCTGAGCTGCTTTGGGTGCCACCCTGCTGTGAACACGGTTCCTCCTCATCCTCCCCCTCCTGCTCCTCATCCTTCAGAACTGTGTCCCGGCTGGACAATTGTGTACCTGGCTTATGTTGGTGCAGGAACCCACCCTCTGAGCCACGTGTCAATAACTGGCCTGATAACCATGGAAATGATCCCTCTTCCTCCTCCTATTCCTCCTGAGCCACATCCTCTTTCATCATCGCCCGAAGCGTTTTTTTAAGGAGACATAGAAGTGGGATAGTAACGCTGAGAACGATGTCATCAGCATTAGCCATGTTGGTGGAGTAGTCGAAACAGCGCAACAAGGCACACAGGTCTCATATAGATGCCCACTCAGTGGCGGTGAAGTGGTGCTGTTCCGCCGGATGACCCACCCGTGCATGCTGCAGCTGAAACTCCACTATAACCTGCTGCTGCTGGCACAGTCCCTCCAGCATGTGCAAGGTGCAGTTCCACCTTGTGGGCACGTTGCATATGAGGCGGTGAGCGGGAAGGCCGAAGTTATGCTGCAATGCAGACAGGCGAGCAGCAGCAAGAACGCCGAAAGCATGCACAAAAGGCCCACACTTTCTGCAGCAGCTCTGACATATCAGGGTAGTTTTTCATGAATTTCTGCACTACCAAATTCAGCTCCAATTTACCCATTATCGCACACCACCAGGCCAGGCTTGAAGCTCAGTGGCACCAACCACTCATCAGTCTGTTGTTCCATGTCCATCCATAGCTCCTGCGCAGTGTGGGGTTTGTCCCCCAAACAGATGAGTTTCAAAACTGCCTGCTATAGTTTTCCCCTGACTGTGCTGAAGTTGGTTGTGAAGGTGTTACGATGGCCGGATGAGGAGGTGTTAGAGGAGGAAGAGGAGGAGGTGGAGGAGGCAACAGGAGGCAAAGAGAAATGCCCTGCAATCCTCGGTGGCAGAAGGATATGCGCCAAACAGCTATCTGCCTCAGGCCCAGCCGCCACTGCATTTACCCAGTGTACTGTTAGGGAGATATAACGTTCCTACCAGTGCTTACTGGTCCACGTATCGGTAGTTATGTGGACCTTTCCACAGATGGCATTGCGCAGTGCACACCCAATTTTGTCCCTATTTGTGCAGGTAGTGGGGGCTGGGAACGACGTACTGTGGGACAGCCAAGGCCATAAGGTTTTTAAAACTGACCACCAGATGGAATGACAGCATTTCAAAGGCCAGCAGTTTTAAAATGATGGCATTCAGGGCCAGGGATCGCGGGTGGGTAGGGGGGTACTCCCTCTTTCCCTCCATTGTTTTAAAGATGGACAGCTGAACGCTGCCATGGGACATTGTGGTGCTGCTTGTTGAAGGTGACGGACATAAAGGCATTGTTGACACATCCTCTGTTTGCGGGGTGGCCTGCGCCACTGTCACTCCAGAGGTGGAGGAAGAGGCAGAGACAGCAGCAGAAGAGGAAGCAGGAGGAGCCTGAGACCTTTCTTGGTTTTGGAGGTGTTTACTCCACTGCAGCTCGTGCTTTGCACTTAGAGGCCTGCTCATGCAGGTTTTGCTCAGGTTTAGAACATTTATGCCACGCTTCAGGCTCTGATTGCACAGCGTGCAAACCACTCGTGTCTTGTTATCTGCACATTGTCTGAAGAACTGCCACGCCAGGGAACTCATTGGAGCTGGCTTTGTTGTGGGTGCGGTGGGCAGTAGTTATGAACGGGAGGTGCCATATTCGATTTTGCAATATTTCGCGAATATTCGATTGAATATATGTCATATATTCGTCGAAATCGAATATTCGTAATTATTCCATATATTACGAATGTTACGCAAATTTATATTTGGGTATTGGTATTTATACTTTGAACAGTGTTATACAGGCAAATTTCCTATTGGGTTAGCTTAGTAGAATATATGTACGTATATATACGTAATATTCTAGCAAGCCAAGCATTAGGAATTCAGTTCTAAGTTGAATTCGCAATGCGAGTATATGTTCGCATTGCGAATTCAACATAGAGCTGAGTTCCTAATGGTTGGCTTGCTAGAATATGACGAAGATTGAGAATATAGTGCTATATTCGATATTCGTTATCTTCGTCAATTCTAGCAATCCAACCATTATGCACCCAGCTCTAAGTTGAATTCGCAATGCGAGTATATGTTCGCATTGCGAATACAACTTAGAGATGATTTCCAAATGGTTGTATTGCTAGAATATAACGAAGAGTTGAGCAAACACCTGCATGTTCGGGTTTGAGAACGTCGGCCGAACTTCCCGAAAATGTTCGAGTTCGGGATCCGAACTCGACCCGAACTTCATCCCGAACATGGAGCCTATTGAAGTCAATGGGGACCCTAACATATGGGCACTAAAAAGGCTGTAAAATAGTCCAGGAAAGGGCTAGAGTGCTGCAATATGGCAGCAAAATGTGGGTAAATGCACTGCAAACAAATGTGAAAAGGGAAATGAATTAAAATAAAATAAATAAAAATTAACCAATATCAATTGGAGAGAGGTCCCATAGCAGAGAATCAAGCTTTAAGTCACCCACCAATGGAGAAAGTCAATTTCTGTTATTTCGGCCCCAGCACCCAGACGGAGGAGAGAGGACACATAGCATAAAATCAGGCTTCATATCACCCACCACTGGAGAAGGCCACTTTCAGTTTTTTAGGCCCCAGCACCCAGACGGAGGAGAGAGGTCCCACAGCAGAGAATCATGCGTCATGTTACCCACCACTGGAGATTGCCACTTTCATTTATTTAGGCCCCAGCACCCAGACAGAGGAGAGAGGTCCCACAGCAGAGAATCAGGCATCATATTACCTAACACTGGAAAAGGCCACTTTCAGTTATTTAGGCCCCAGCACCCAGACAGAACAGAGAGGTCACACAGCAAGGAAAAAGGCATCATATCACCCACCACTGGAGAAGGCCACTTTCAGTTATTTAGGCCCCAGCACACAGACAGAGGAGAGAGGTCCCACAGCAGAGAATAATGCATCATATAACCCACCACTGGAGAAGGCCACTTTTAGTTATTTAGGCCCCAGCACCCAGACAGAGGAGAGAGGTCTCAAAGCAGAGAATCATGCGTCATATTACCCACCACTGGAGAAGGCCACTTTGAGTGATTTAGGCCCCAGCACCCAGACAGAGGAGAAAGGTCCCACAGCAGAGAATCATGCGTCATATCACCCACCACTGAAGAAGGCCACTTTCAGATATTTAGGCCCCAGCACTCAGACAAAGGAGAATGGTCCCACAGCAGAGAATCATGCGTCATATCACCCACCACTGGAGAAGGCCATTTTCAGTTATTTAGGCCCCAGCACCCAGACAGAGGAGAGAGGTCCCACAGCAGAGAATCATGCGTCATTTCATCTACCACTGGAGAAGGCCACTTTCAGTTATTTAGGCCCCAACACTCAGATAGTGGAGAGAGGTCACACAGCAGGGAATAAGGCATCATATCACCCACCACTGGAGAAGGCCACTTTGAGTTATTTAGGCAACAGAACTCAGACAGAGGAGAGAGGTCCTACAGCAGAGAATCAGGCGTCATATCACCCACCACTGGAGAAGGCCACTTTCAGTTATTTAGGCCCCAGCACCCAGACAGAGGAGAGAGGTCCCACAGCAGAGAATCATGCGTCATTTCACCCACCACTGGAGAAGGCCACTTTCAGTTATTTAGGCCCCAGCACCCAGCCAGAGGAGAGAGGTCCCACAGCAGAGAATCATGCGTCATATCACCTACCACTGGAGAAGGCCACTTTCAGTTATTTAGGCCCCAACACTCAGACAGTGGAGAGAGGTCACACAGCAGGGAATAAGGCGTCATATCACCCACCACTGGAGAAGGCCACTTTTAGTTATTTAGGCCCCAGCACCCAGACAGAGGAGAGAGGTCCCACAGCAGAGAATCATGCGTCATATCACCCACCACTGAAGAAGGCCACTTTCAGTTATTTAGGCCCCAGCACCCAGACAAAGGAGAAAGGTCCCACAGAAGAGAATCATGCATCATATCACCCACCACTGGAGAAGGCCATTTTCAGTTATTTAGGCCCCAGCACCCAGACAGAGGTGATAGGTCCCACAGCAGAGAATCATGCATCATTTCACCCACCACAGTAGAAGGCCACTTTCAGTTATTTTGGCCCCAGCAACCAGACAGAGGAAAGAGGTCCCACAGCAGAGAATCATGCGTCATATCACCCACCACTGGAGAAGGCGACTTTCAGTTATTTAGGCCCCAGCACCCAGACAGAGGTGATAGGTCCCACAGCAGAGAATCAAGCGTCATATTACCCACCACAGGAGAAGGACACTTTCAGTTATTTAGGCCCCAGCTCCCAGACCGAGGAAAGAGGTCCCACAGCAGAGAATCATGCGTCATATCACCCACCACTGGAGAAGGCCACTTTCAGTTATTTAGGCCCCAGCACCCAGACAGTGGAGAGAGGTCCCACAGCAGAGAATCAGGCATCATATTACCCACCACTGAAGAAGGCCACTTTGAGTTATTTAGGCCCCAGCACCCAGACAAAGAAGAATGGTCCCACAGCAGAGAATTATGCGTCATATCACCCACCACTGGAGAAGGCCACTTTCAGTTATTTAGGCCCCAGCACCCAGACAGAGGAGAGAGGTCTCACAGCAGAGAATCATGCGTCATTTCATCCACCACTGGAGAAGGCCACTTTCAGTTATTTAGGCCCCAACACTCAGACAGTGGAGAGAGGTCCCACAGCAGGGAATAAGGCGTCATATCACCCACCACTGGAGAAGGCCACTTTGAGTTATTTAGGCCCCAGAACTCAGACAGAGGAGAGAGGTCCTACAGCAGAGAATCAGGCGTCATATCACCCACCACTGGATAAGGCCACTTTGAGTTATTTTGGCCCCAGCATCCAGACAGAGGAGAAAGGTCTCACAGCAGAGAATCATACATCATATCACCCACCACTGGAGAAGGCTACTTTCAGTTATTTAGGCCCCAGCACCCAGACAGAGGAGAGAGGTCTCACAGCAGAGAATCATGCGTCATATCACCCACCACAGGAGAAGGCCACTTTGAGTTATTTAGGCCCCAGCACTCAGATAGAGGAGAGAGGTCCTACAGCAGAGAATCATGTGTCATTTCACCCACCACTGGAGAAGGCCACTTTGAGTTATTTAGGCCCCAGCACCCAGACAGAGGAGAGAGGTCCCACAGCAGAGAATCATGTGTCATTTCACCCACCACTGGAGAAGGCCACTTTGAGTTATTTAGGCCCCAGCTCCCAGACCGAGGAAAGAGGTCCCACAGCAGAGAATCATGCGTCATATCACCCACCACTGGAGAAGGCCACTTTCAGTTATTTAGGCCCCAGCACCCAGACAGAGGAGAGAGGTCCCACAGCAGAGAATCATGTGTCATTTCACCCACCACTGGAGAAGGCCACTTTGAGTTATTTAGGCCCCAGCACCCAGACAGAGGAGAGAGGACCCACAGCAGAGAATCATGCGTCATATCACCCACCACTGAAGAAGGCCACTTTCAGTTATTTAGGCCCCAGCACCCAGACAAAGGAGAAAGGTCCCACAGAAGAGAATCATGCATCATATCACCCACCACTGGAGAAGGCGATTTTCAGTTATTTAGGCCCCAGCACCCAGACAGAGGTGATAGGTCCCACAGCAGAGAATCATGCGTCATTTCACCCAAGACAGGAGAAGGCCACTTTCAGTTATTTTGGCCCCAGCACCCAGACAAAGGAAAGAGGTCCCACATCAGAGAATCATGCGTCATATCACCCACCACTGGAGAAGGCCACTTTCAGTTATTTAGGCCCCAGCACCCAGCCAGAGGAGATAGGTCCCACAGCAGAGAATCATGCATCATTTCACCCACCACTGGAGAAGGCCACTTTCAGTTATTTAGGCCCCAACACCCAGACAGAGGAGAGAAGTCTCACAGCAGGGAATAAGGCGTCATATCACCCACCACTGGAGAAGGCCACTTTGAGTTATTTAGGCCCCAGCACCCAGACAGCGGAGAAAGGTCCCACTGCAGAGAATCATGCGTCATATCACGCACCACTGGAGAAGGCCACTTTCAGTTATTTAGGCCCCAGCACCCAGACAGAGGAGAGAGGTCCCACAGCAGAGAATCATGTGTCATTTCACCCACCATTGGAGAAGGCCACTTTCAGTTATTTAGGCCCCAGCACCCAGACAGAGGAGAGAGGTCCCACAGCAGAGCATCATGCGTCATATCACCCACCACTGGAGAAGGCCACTTTCAGTTATTTAGGCCCCAGCACCCAGACAGAGGAGAGGGGTGCCACAGCAGAGAATCATTCCTCATGTCACCCACCACTGGAGAAGGCCACTTTCAGTTATTTAGGCCCCAACACCCAGACATAGGAGAGAGGTCCCACAGCAAGGAATAAGACGTCATATCACCCACCACTGGAGAAGGCCACTTCCAGATATTTAGCCTACGGCACCCAGACAGAAAAGAGAGGTCCCACAGCACAGAATCATGCGTCATATCACCCACCACTGGAGAAGGCCACTTTGAGTTATTTAGGCCCCAGCACCCAGACAGAGGAGAGAGGACCCACAGCAGAGAATCATGCGTCATATCACCCACCACTGAAGAAGGCCACTTTCAGTTATTTAGGCCCCAGCACCCAGACAAAGGAGAAAGGTCCCACAGAAGAGAATCATGCATCATATCACCCACCACTGGAGAAGGCCATTTTCAGTTATTTAGGCCCCAGCACCCAGACAGAGGTGATAGGTCCCACAACAGAGAATCATGCGTCATTTCACCCACCACAGGAGGAGGCCACTTTCAGTTATTTTGGCCCCAGCACCCAGACAGATGAAAGAGGTCCCACATCAGAGAATCATGCGTCATATCACCCACCACTGGAGAAGGCCACTTTCAGTTATTTAGGCCCCAGCACCCAGCCAGAGGAGATAGGTCCCACAGCAGAGAATCATGCATCATTTCACACACCACTGGAGAAGGCCACTTTCAGTTATTTAGGCCCCAACACCCAGACAGAGGAGAGAAGTCTCACAGCAGGGAATAAGGCGTCATATCACCCACCACTGGAGAAGGCCACTTTGAGTTATTTAGGCCCCAGCACCCAGACAGAGGAGAAAGGTCCCACTGCAGAGAATCATGCGTCATATCACGCACCACTGGAGAAGGCCACTTTCAGTTATTTAGGCCCCAGCACCCAGACAGAGGAGAGAGGTCCCACAGCAGAGAATCATGTGTCATTTCACCCACCACTGGAGAAGGCCACTTTGAGTTATTTAGGCCCCAGCACCCAGACAGAGGAGAGAGGACCCACAGCAGAGAATCATGCGTCATATCACCCACCACTGAAGAAGGCCACTTTCAGTTATTTAGGCCCCAGCACCCAGACAAAGGAGAAAGGTCCCACAGAAGAGAATCATGCATCATATCACCCACCACTGGAGAAGGCCATTTTCAGTTATTTAGGCCCCAGCACCCAGACAGAGGTGATAGGTCCCACAGCAGAGAATCATGCGTCATTTCACCCACCACAGGAGAAGGCCACTTTCAGTTATTTTGGCCCCAGCACCCAGACAAAGGAAAGAGGTCCCACATCAGAGAATCATGCGTCATATCACCCACCACTGGAGAAGGCCACTTTCAGTTATTTAGGCCCCAGCACCCAGACAGAGGAGATAGGTCCCACAGCAGAGAATCATGCATCATATTCACCCACCACTGGAGAAGGCCACTTTCAGTTATTTAGGCCCCAGCACCCAGACAGAGGAAAGAGGTCCCACAGCAGAGAATCATGCGTCATATCACCCACCACTGGAGAAGGCCACTTTCAGTTATTTAGGCCCCAGCACCCAGACAGAGGAGAGAGGTCCCACAGCAGAGAATCATGCGTCATATTCACCCACCACTGAAGAAGGCCACTTTGAGTTATTTAGGCCCCAGCACCCAGACAGAGGAGAAAGGTCCCACAGCAGAGAATCATGCGTCATTTCACCCACCACTGGAGAAGGCCACTTTGAGTTATTTAGGCCCCAGCACCCAGACAGAGGAGAGAGGTCCCACAGCAGAGAATCATGCGTCATATCACCCACCACTGGAGAAGGCCACTTTCAGTTATTTAGGCCCCAGCACCCAGACAGAGGAGAGAGGTCCCACAGCAGAGAATCATGCGTCATATCACCCACCACTGGAGAAGGCCACTTTGAGTTATTTAGGCCCCAGCACCCAGACAGAGGAGAGAGGTCCCACAGCAGAGAATCATGCGTCATATCACCCACCACTGGAGAAGGCCACTTTCAGTTATTTAGGCCCCAGCACCCAGACAGAGGAGAAAGGTCTCACAGCAGAGAATCATGCATCATATCACCCACCACTGGAGAAGGCCATTTTCAGTTATTTAGGCCCCAGCACCCAGACAGAGGTGATAGGTCCCACAGCAGAGAATCATGCGTCATTTCACCCACCACAGGAGAAGGCCACTTTCAGTTATTTTGGCCCCAGCACCCAGACAGAGGAAAGAGGTCCCACATCAGAGAATCATGCGTCATATCACCCACCACTGGAGAAGGCCACTTTCAGTTATTTAGGCCCCAGCACCCAGCCAGAGGAGATAGGTCCCACAGCAGAGAATCATGCATCATTTCACCCACCACTGGAGAAGGCCACTTTCAGTTATTTAGGCCCCAACACCCAGACAGAGGAGAGAAGTCTCACAGCAGGGAATAAGGCGTCATATCACCCACCACTGGAGAAGGCCACTTTGAGTTATTTAGGCCCCAGCACCCAGACAGCGGAGAAAGGTCCCACTGCAGAGAATCATGCGTCATATCACGCACCACTGGAGAAGGCCACTTTCAGTTATTTAGGCCCCAGCACCCAGACAGAGGAGAGAGGTCCCACAGCAGAGAATCATGTGTCATTTCACCCACCATTGGAGAAGGCCACTTTCAGTTATTTAGGCCCCAGCACCCAGACAGAGGAGAGAGGTCCCACAGCAGAGCATCATGCGTCATATCACCCACCACTGGAGAAGGCCACTTTCAGTTATTTAGGCCCCAGCACCCAGACAGAGAGAGGGGTGCCACAGCAGAGAATCATTCCTCATGTCACCCACCACTGGAGAAGGCCACTTTCAGTTATTTAGGCCCCAACACCCAGACATAGGAGAGAGGTCCCACAGCAAGGAATAAGACGTCATATCACCCACCACTGGAGAAGGCCACTTCCAGATATTTAGCCTACGGCACCCAGACAGAAAAGAGAGGTCCCACAGCACAGAATCATGCGTCATATCACCCACCACTGGAGAAGGCCACTTTGAGTTATTTAGGCCCCAGCACCCAGACAGAGGAGAGAGGACCCACAGCAGAGAATCATGCGTCATATCACCCACCACTGAAGAAGGCCACTTTCAGTTATTTAGGCCCCAGCACCCAGACAAAGGAGAAAGGTCCCACAGAAGAGAATCATGCATCATATCACCCACCACTGGAGAAGGCCATTTTCAGTTATTTAGGCCCCAGCACCCAGACAGAGGTGATAGGTCCCACAACAGAGAATCATGCGTCATTTCACCCACCACAGGAGGAGGCCACTTTCAGTTATTTTGGCCCCAGCACCCAGACAGATGAAAGAGGTCCCACATCAGAGAATCATGCGTCATATCACCCACCACTGGAGAAGGCCACTTTCAGTTATTTAGGCCCCAGCACCCAGCCAGAGGAGATAGGTCCCACAGCAGAGAATCATGCATCATTTCACACACCACTGGAGAAGGCCACTTTCAGTTATTTAGGCCCCAACACCCAGACAGAGGAGAGAAGTCTCACAGCAGGGAATAAGGCGTCATATCACCCACCACTGGAGAAGGCCACTTTGAGTTATTTAGGCCCCAGCACCCAGACAGAGGAGAAAGGTCCCACTGCAGAGAATCATGCGTCATATCACGCACCACTGGAGAAGGCCACTTTCAGTTATTTAGGCCCCAGCACCCAGACAGAGGAGAGAGGTCCCACAGCAGAGAATCATGCGTCATATCACCCACCACTGGAGAAGGCCACTTTCAGTTATTTAGGCCCCAGCACCCAGACAGAGGAGAAAGGTCCCACAGCAGAGCATCATGCGTCATATCACCCCACCACTGGAGAAGGCCACTTTCAGTTATTTAGGCCCCAGCACCCAGACAGAGGAGAGAGGTCCCACAGCAGAGAATCATGCGTCATGTCACCCACCACTGGAGAAGGCCACTTTCAGTTATTTAGGCCCCAGCACCCAGACATAGGAGAGAGGTCCCACAGCAGAGAATCATGACGTCATATCACCCACCACTGGAGAAGGCCACTTTCAGTTATTTAGGCCCCAGCACCCAGACAGAGGAGAGAGGTCCCACAGCAGAGAATCATGTGTCATTTCACCCACCACTGGAGAAGGCCACTTTGAGTTATTTAGGCCCCAGCACCCAGACAGAGGAGAGAGGACCCACAGCAGAGAATCATGCGTCATATCACCCACCACTGAAGAAGGCCACTTTCAGTTATTTAGGCCCCAGCACCCAGACAAAGGAGAAAGGTCCCACAGAAGAGAATCATGCATCATATCACCCACCACTGGAGAAGGCCATTTTCAGTTATTTAGGCCCCAGCACCCAGACAGAGGTGATAGGTCCCACAGCAGAGAATCATGCGTCATTTCACCCACCACAGGAGAAGGCCACTTTCAGTTATTTTGGCCCCAGCACCCAGACAAAGGAAAGAGGTCCCACATCAGAGAATCATGCGTCATATCACCCACCACTGGAGAAGGCCACTTTCAGTTATTTAGGCCCCAGCACCCAGCCAGAGGAGATAGGTCCCACAGCAGAGAATCATGCATCATTTCACCCACCACTGGAGAAGGCCACTTTCAGTTATTTAGGCCCCAACACCCAGACAGAGGAGAGAAGTCTCACAGCAGGGAATAAGGCGTCATATCACCCACCACTGGAGAAGGCCACTTTGAGTTATTTAGGCCCCAGCACCCAGACAGCGGAGAAAGGTCCCACTGCAGAGAATCATGCGTCATATCACGCACCACTGGAGAAGGCCACTTTCAGTTATTTAGGCCCCAGCACCCAGACAGAGGAGAGAGGTCCCACAGCAGAGAATCATGTGTCATTTCACCCACCATTGGAGAAGGCCACTTTCAGTTATTTAGGCCCCAGCACCCAGACAGAGGAGAGAGGTCCCACAGCAGAGCATCATGCGTCATATCACCCACCACTGGAGAAGGCCACTTTCAGTTATTTAGGCCCCAGCACCCAGACAGAGGAGAGGGGTGCCACAGCAGAGAATCATTCCTCATGTCACCCACCACTGGAGAAGGCCACTTTCAGTTATTTAGGCCCCAACACCCAGACATAGGAGAGAGGTCCCACAGCAAGGAATAAGACGTCATATCACCCACCACTGGAGAAGGCCACTTCCAGATATTTAGCCTACGGCACCCAGACAGAAAAGAGAGGTCCCACAGCACAGAATCATGCGTCATATCACCCACCACTGGAGAAGGCCACTTTGAGTTATTTAGGCCCCAGCACCCAGACAGAGGAGAGAGGACCCACAGCAGAGAATCATGTGTCATATCACCCACCACTGAAGAAGGCCACTTTCAGTTATTTAGGCCCCAGCACCCAGACAAAGGAGAAAGGTCCCACAGAAGAGAATCATGCATCATATCACCCACCACTGGAGAAGGCGATTTTCAGTTATTTAGGCCCCAGCACCCAGACAGAGGTGATAGGTCCCACAACAGAGAATCATGCGTCATTTCACCCACCACAGGAGGAGGCCACTTTCAGTTATTTTGGCCCCAGCACCCAGACAGATGAAAGAGGTCCCACATCAGAGAATCATGCGTCATATCACCCACCACTGGAGAAGGCCACTTTCAGTTATTTAGGCCCCAGCACCCAGCCAGAGGAGATAGGTCCCACAGCAGAGAATCATGCATCATTTCACACACCACTGGAGAAGGCCACTTTCAGTTATTTAGGCCCCAACACCCAGACAGAGGAGAGAAGTCTCACAGCAGGGAATAAGGCGTCATATCACCCACCACTGGAGAAGGCCACTTTGAGTTATTTTGGCCCCAGCACCCAGACAGAGGAGAAAGGTCCCACTGCAGAGAATCATGCGTCATATCACCCACCACTGGAGAAGGCCACTTTCAGTTATTTAGGCCCCAGCACCCAGACAGAGGAGAGAGGTCCCACAGCAGAGAATCATGTGTCATTTCACCCACCACTGGAGAAGGCCACTTTCAGTTATTTAGGCCCCAGCACCCAGACAGAGGAGAGAGGTCCCACAGCAGAGCATCATGCGTCATATCACCCACCACTGGAGAAGGCAACTTTCAGTTATTTAGGCCCCAGCACCCAGACAGAGGAGAGGGGTGCCACAGCAGAGAATCATTCGTCATGTCACCCACCACTGGAGAAGGCCACTTTCAGTTATTTAGGCCCCAACACCCAGACATAGGAGAGAGGTCCCACAGCAAGGAATATGACGTCATATCACCCACCACTGGAGAAGGCCACTTCCAGATATTTAGCCTACGGCACCCAGACAGAAAAGAGAGGTCCCACAGCACAGAATCATGCGTCATATCACCTACCACTGGAGAAGGCCACTTTCAGTTATTTAGGCCCCAGCACTCAGACAGAGGAGAGAGGTCCCACAGCAGAGAATCATGTGTCATTTCACCCACCACTGAAGAAGACCACTTTCAGTTATTTAGGCCCCAGCACCCAGACAGAGGAGAGAGGTCCCACAGCAGAGCATCATGCGTCATATCACCCACCATTGGAGAAGGCCACTTTCAGTTATTTAGGCCCCAGCACCCAGACAGAGGAGAGAGGTGCCACAGCAGAGAATCATTCGTCATGTCACCCACCACTGGAGAAGGCCACTTTCAGTTATTTAGGCCCCAACACCCAGACATAGGAGAGAGGTCCCACAGCAAGGAATAAGACGTCATATCACCCACCACTGGAGAAGGCCACTTCCAGATATTTAGCCCACGGCACCCAGACAGAAAAGAGAGGTCCCACCGCACAGAATCATGCGTCATATCACCCACCACTGGAGAAGGCCCCTTCCAGATATTTAGCCCACAGCACCCAGACAGAGGAGAGAGGTCGAATGGCAGAGGTTCAGGCTTTATGTCACCCACCATTGTAACAGGCCACTTTGAGTTATTTAGGCCCTGGCGCCCAGATTGAGGAGAGTTTCATTAAACTTTGGGTTGCACCGCAAGATCATGGTAAAGTTGAAAAAAAGAGGAGTCAATAAAGAAGTGCCCCGTAGTACAAGAATTCATGGTTGAGGGAGAGGCAGTTATAAATGTCTATTCTGCACAAGGGAGGGACAGGTCCTGTGGGATCCATGCCTGGTTCATTTTTATGAACGTCAGCTTGTCCACGCTGGCCGTGGACAGGCGGCTGCGTTTGTTAGTAATGACTAAATTGTGGTCTGCCCAAATTAAATAAAAAAAAAAAAAGTGTTGCCTACCTCCTACTCCACCGCTCACTAAATTTGCATGAATATTATGTACTGAGTGTGTCTATGTATGTGTATAATTATGTTCATAGTTTAGCAAACCATTTTATGATTTTGGACTGGAAAGAGCCTACACTTTCTATAGATCCCAGTGCTTGTGGTATTCTTAATCCATCCTGTTTAACAGATATCAAACGCTCTGGAATAATTTTGATTAATCACTTTCACTGATGAGTTTCTGCCATGCCTTGACAGCTTGGTGTCTCCTACTGCAGCTTAATGATTACTTCTTGGATGCACTGACTTGGTAGGACATTTATATGTATTTATGCAATGTTATAGGCGAAACCTAGAGTTTTTCCTTTCTATACCATTGGGTTTTATAAGAAAAAAACATGGGCACTGCTGACATAGCTTGCCAGCTTGGAGCTGAGTCTTTCTATTTGGAGACTATAGCCTAGTATGAAGACTTTTGTATTACATTTTTTTTTTTACATTTTTTGATTAGTTATATTTAGAGATACTGTAGGTCATCTTTAAATATATCTTATTTTAATAAACATAAAGCACTGTAAGATTGGAAGATGGAACATCCAGGTTCTGAATAAGCAAATAAACTTACCAATAATGTGTTGACTCCATTTAGAAATTCCATGAATAATTCTTGGTTTTGCGTTGTCTACAATTGAACAAAACAGACGCTGTTCATACATTTCTCATCAATGGAGCATTCCCTAATTTGACACATATTGAATTAAATTCACAATTGCTGTGAACTTTAAATTGACACTGAACACAACATAAGCCATTGAAAACCTATATAGCATCTGCATTTTTTGAATGCATCACAAGTATCAAGTTAACAAATGAAACGTACATCTTAGGCCTTATTCACACGTCCGTAGTGTGTTTTGCGGAAACACGGAAACACGGATCCGCAAAACACGGAAACACGGATCCGCAAAACACGGACGGCTGCAATGTGCATTCCGCATTTTGCAGACCGCACATTGCTGGCACTATAGAAAGAATGCCTTTTCTTGTCCGCAATTGCGGACAAGAATAGGACATGTTCTATTTTTTTGCGGAAACGGAAACACGGATGCGGAAACACGGATGCGGAAACACGGATGCGGACATCACATAGTGTGCTGTCCACATCCATTCCTGCCCCTATGAAATGAATGGGTCTGCAACCCTTCCGCAAAATTGCGGAAGGGATGCGGATCCATTTTGCGGACGTGTGAATTAGGCCTAAGTGTATGGCCAGGAAGTCCATTGAAGTAAGCCAGAGAATCGGCACAGAGAAGCAGAAAGCAGATGAGTATTATTTTTTTTTAACGGGTGCAGCAGGCTGGCATAGGAATTTAATAGAAATGTGGAAAAGAAGAACTGAACTATATTCCCATCATCCAAACACTAAACTGATCGTAACCTCATCGAGGTAGTACCCAATAGCCTTAAATATATAACACTGAGGTACACCAATCTCTTATGAAAAATATAAATCTTTATTAAATATCCTTAAAATACACATTAGATACCATAAAAAAGGAGAAACAAGAAATACATGCGCCAAACAACTTGCTAAGCCACGAATACGCGGCTCTGTGTGAATCCTGAACCGGAAGTGCACTGAAATTAACCCTATACAGGACAGACCTATAGCGTCCAAAATAAAGACTAACCCGTCTATTGGTGGGACTCAACACGATCTGTCTAATGGTCAAATAATCATTCCCTCCCGGTAAAGGAACAATAGCAACTCGTGCCTTACCTCGGCCACATAAACCCCGTCATGCAAGTAAGCGCACCCCTCGACGCGTGTTTCGCGTACAGCTTCTTCATGAGGAGAGGAACCACCAATAGACGGGTTAGTCTTTATTTTGGACGCTATAGGTCTGTCCTGTATAGGGTTAATTTCAGTGCACTTCCGGTTCAGGATTCACACAGAGCCGCGTATTCGTGGCTTAGCAAGTTGTTTGGCGCATGTATTTCTTGTTTCTCCTTTTTTATGGTATCTAATGTGTATTTTAAGGATATTTAATAAAGATTTATATTTTTCATAAGAGATTGGTGTACCTCAGTGTTATATATATTCCCATCATGTTTAGGACATGTGCTAAGGTTGTAATTTCAAATATGTGCCTCGGAAATATATGAAGGCTTATTCTTAGTCTGTGATGATCTAATATAGTAGAAAATGCACATTGCATTTTATCCTATTTTTGATGCTGAGTGATGATATTGTATTGAAAATTATAGCCAACTAAATGTTTCAATGTGGATGAAAATAGACTTGTTAAGTTCCCAAAACTAAGTAAAAAATACTCTTTTGTATATGTTTAGTTAATGAGGTCTATGAGCCAGAACATGCTACAAATTTTCACACCTAAAATGACATAAACTGAGCTGTACTCTTTTACTGTCAAGGATGTAAGTACTATATTATACTCTATCATGTCTTTAAGAGAGCCTGTCGTCACAAAATTCTGTGTAATCTGCAGGCAGCATGTTATAGAGCAGGCGAAGCTGAACATATTGATATATTGTCTTATGGGAAAAGATTCAGTAAAACTTGTAATTTATAGATTTATATCTCTAGTGTTTCTGGGTTCAGTTGTACACGGGGACCTTTATGTTTTGATGTAGACAGGTCCTCTCTAAAAGAATATATTACCTCCCTATCAAACTGTTTGCATAGACACATAGCTATAGTTCAATGATTAAAGCATTGTTTTAATCAGCTTGTGTTTAACAGGAGCTATGTTGATGCCCTCATTGCACCCAAGGCCAAATTTTGACATTAAGAAAAAGGGTCAACACTCAGAAACAGAGCCCCAGATCAACAAAACAAAAACAGTGTTTTAATCAGGTTAACCACAGTTAAGTGTCTATGCAAATAGTTTGATGGTAAAGTTGCTGGTGACAGTTTCCATTTAAGGGAGAGGGAGCAATTGACACCAGGAGGAAAGATCAAAGTCTGGTACTGTTATTCCTTCCCCTGCAAAACCTTCAGTGACCACAGAGGGGATACAGGAACGTTTCTTTCCATTATCACCCCTTAACCATTTATGATGTGCCAAACAAGAAACTCTGTCCTGTGTTGAGCACAAGTCAGAAGTGGACATGAAAGGATGTTGGACCAGAATGAATATCTTCTGGCCTGAGCACCTTGGACAATTGAAGTTTGTAATGACATTTTTGTGACTGACTTTATTACTAGTCACCTAGAAATCACTAATTTCAGTTGCAATATAGTTTTGTATTAATTTTTAACATATTCATTTATTACTCATAAATTATTGTGCATGGCCTTATCAGTCAAATATTTTGGTCTTGTCCAATTTTTGAAACCCAAAGCATGCTTATTATGAGTATTCTGTATTTTCAAAGTACCGTATTTTTCGCCATATAAGACGCACTTTTTTTCCCCCAAAAGTGGGGGGAAAATGGCAGTGCGTCTTATATGGCGAATACTACCATTTTCCTATAGCTGAAGCCGATACATCGCACAGCCTGCGATGTATCAGCATGGAAGGAGGAGGGGGCGGAGCCTGGCAACACATGGCGGGCGGCCCGCCGCTAACAGCGTGACTGCTTGTATAACATTTAAAATCTTTAATCATGTCCCCTTATTTCCTAAAAGCCCAGGACAGTAGCGCTCTGCTAACCTGCTATACCGATCCTCTAGCAGGCAGAGCGGTGCGGCGCAGGCTGGTGTGTAACGTCCTCACTGACGTCATCTGCCTGCTCCTCCTGCTTCATTCATAAAGTGAAAGGAGCAGGCAGATGACGTCAGTGAGGACGTTACACACCAGCCTGCCGCCGCACCACTCTGCCTGCTAGAGGATCGGTATAGCAGGTTAGCAGAGCGCTACTCTCCTAGGCTTTTAGGAAATAAGGGGACATAATTAAAGATTTTAAATGTTATACAAGCAGTCACGCTGTTAGCGGCGGGCCGCCCGCCATGTGTTGCCAGGCTCCGCCCCCTAAGCAGCCATGGGCCAGATGTTTTAGAAAAGGGGGCACCTGTGGATGACACTGTAATTGGGGTGATCTGTGGATGACACATATAGCATAAGATGCTATATATGTGTCATCCACAGATCCAATCCATTACAGTGTCATTCATAAATGCCCCCATCACAGTGCTATCCACAGATCCCCCCATCACAGTGCTATCCACAGATCCCCCATCACAGTGCTATCCACAGATCCCCCCATCACAGTGCTATCCACAGATCCCCCATCACAGTGCCATCCACATCTCCCCCACATAACAGTGCCATCCACAGATCCCCCCCATAATACTGTCATGCACAGACCACCATTACTTCAAAAGCACACCTTTTGGTTAAAAATATTTTTTTTCTTATTTTTCTCCTCAAAAACCCAGGTGCGTCTTATAGGCCGGTGCGTCTTATAGGGCGAAAAATACGGTATTCAAAGTATTCTCCTTTTCAACACAAATTTCACACACAGATATAGCAAACCATAACTGGACACTTAATGCTAAATACAATGTTCCCAAAAACTTTAACTTGACTTTTTGAATGACTTTTATTGTAATAAGTGTCCATTTAAAATTTGCGACAAGTGCATTTAAAGTGTAAAGTGTCAAGTTAAAATTTGCTAAATGTTTACTCAGTGTACTAAATATTTTTAACATATGACTAGTTATCATTGAAAAAACAGGAGTGATTACAATACCTTTTCAATATAATTTACTTTACCTTAGCAAGCTGATACTTGCAGAGAAGATTTTCCAGTTGCTGAATAAATTTAGGAGCATCATTCTGTGAAATATGAACATAATATTGGTTTATGTGGCTCAGATCCTATAGTCTAAATGTTATTTTACATAATAAAAATATGGCAACGTCCAAATAATGTAGACTTTTTAACAGGTAATCAAATTTATTTGAATTAATAAATGTTTGGCAATACAGGATACATACTTCAAGAAGTTGTTGGAGACAGGTGTTCTGAATTGTACCAGTTGATAGATCTAAATGACATAAAAATAAGGTTATTAAATACAATATATTCCCCCCCCCCCAAGTCATTGTTCACATTGAAGCAGAATAGTTGCTAAAATTTCTGAAACATAAAAATCTTTCCACATATCTATTTTTGCAAACCCCATTTACATGGTTGTAACAGTTTTAGAAATTTCTGCTAAATATCTGCCATTTGAAATCATAACCTTAAAGGGTTTGTGCCTTCATCTTACACATTGGTGGGATATCACTAGGATATGCTACCAATGTCAGATAGGTGACGGTTCAACCATCTGGACCCGCACCTATCTGTACAATGGGATCCCCAAATTGAATGAGAGTGAAACTCACAAGCGCAGCCACCCTCTATTTAATTCTGTATGTGGGCCAAAAATTGCAGAGTGCCAACTTGGCTACAGGTATTTCCAAAACTCCCATGAAGGTGAATGCACTCCGGTCAAGTTTGTGTTGTGCTCGCTCAATTCACCTCTATCCATTCTCCTTTTGGAACTCATGTGGAAGTGAACGGAGAGCACTCTACACATGTGCAGTGTGCTCTCCTTTGCTTTAGGGCCCCCATCCTAGAGATAGCTGTGGGTCACAGAGGTGGGACCTGCACCTATCTGACATTGGTGGCATATGCTAGCAATATGCCACCAATGTGTGAGATGGGCCAAGCTTTTTAATGCTCTTGTAACATACAGGATGAAATACAACTACAAAAGAAATGACGAAAAAATATTGTAGTGAAAAATAAAATCTTAAAATTACCAAAACTGGAGGCTAAGGTTGCCAAAAGAAATACCACAGCAATTTTCATTGTTGTAAGACTTTTTTTCTGCAGTCTTGAAATCAGGAAAGTGGTTAGAGACGATCAATGGATGCCTCTATTTATAATTTACGGCCGAGAATTCTGATTGGACAGATTTTCCATTTTCGAAACTAAGCAAAGATATAGCAGGTTATAAAGTTTACCCTGCTTTATTTATATAGCATGTGTCAATATTTTACAATTATTTTGTTATGTGGAAAATGAATAAAAGAGCCCAATACAATATTTGTATATTAGTATTTACTGTTCTTTATTCCTTCACCTTTTTCCCATTTACAAATTGTCCCAGGGGAAGACAAGTATATTTTATTAAGCTGTTACATTTAAATTTATGTTGTGTTATGCAGTTATTCTGTATTGGCTCACATGCTAGACAAAATAAACAACAAATGTATCAAACAGTATTGTCTGAATTAAATATATTCCTAACTGTATTTCATTAATTACAGTAATGATGATTATCTGTGGAAAACTAAAAATAATAAATAGAGATGGCCTTGCGGTTCGCCCGGCGGTCGTTTTGCTGCAAACTTTTCGCGTTCACGATTCGCCGAACATGCAAACATATGGCGATGTCCACCGGCGCCATACTCTTTGGATTGCGCCAAACTATGACCCATTACATATCCATCAGGTGGTTCAGGACAGCCAATTGAGACGTTTCAGCACATGGACACACCGCCACCCTATAACAGAACCCGATCTGGCAGCCATTTTACATTCTGTGTTTTGCCAGTGTAGCGAGAGGTTGCTTCGTGGAGCAGTGACAGATTGTTAGGGACACCAAACCATAGCTAATAGGGCCACAAAAGTAATTTTAAGGATGGGTATAGGTGTGCTATCAATAGGTGTGATCTAATGAAGGGTGTGATATACTTATAATATACTTCTAACTTTAAAAGTATATTTTAGTGCATTTGTATTGTGCAGCAGTTGGGTTTGGTTCTGCTGCGATACCGCAGCTATTTCAAGGGACAAGCGCTATAGGAATAACTAATTGCAACTGGTGTGATATACCTGTTGCCCCCAAAAAAACTGATTGAGGGATGTGATATACCTATAATATACTTTCTAACATAGAAAGTATATAGCGCATTCTTGACCTGACCATTTGGTCCTAAGTTATCAAAAATTAAGGTATAGCAGGTTTCACCAATCATTTTGCACACACCACCCTTTTCTGCTAGTAGCATGTCCAGGGCCATTCTAATTTGGAATGCCACAACAGTAGTGGGCCCCAGCTACTCCACTTGACTTCTGGCTTTGAATTCATCTGGGACCCCCCTGGGCATTCCTATAGCATCTATGTACACGTGGGAATCGAGGCTGCCTCCTGGGCTGGTATCCCGACTTTTTCTTACCATTGTCTCTCCTTGGGCCTAACCCAGGATTCCTTATTTTCTCAATGGTTTTCTAACAGTCAAGGGGATTAAATACATGGAAAGGCATCAACACTAGGGCTAAGGCACATTTCCCACGCCAGTTAATTGTCAACTTTGTCCCCAGGGAAGTAAAATCAAACATTGAACTGTCATGACATCTGCAATCAGCAACATCACAGAAGTCGAATTCAAACACCTGTATTAGCTCTGTGGTAGTGTTGGGTGAGCATGCTCGGCTGAACACCAGTCCCGTTCGAGCATCGCAATGCTCGACACATCACAGTGTTTGGCTGAACACCGCGTGTGCTCGAGCGCGATGCTCGAGTCAGTGTATTTAAATCTAATTTAGCCTCTATGTCTATGCAGAAGATCGCTGTACAGTGGTGGAATCCCCCAGTGTGAGTCTGTGGTTTAGGAGTCCCTGCTCTGACTCTATATATAGCTATGTGCATATATGGAGTCAGTGCTCTCTCTCTCTCTCTCTCTCTCTCTATATATATATATATATATATATATATATTAGTAATTACACATTTATTTTGTGCCATACATTTGTTATAATTACAAAAAAAACATAGAAATGTAATCTCTATTTCTGAAATGTATATGCCAGGATTTGAACTCACAACCTCTTGCATTAGAGGCAAGAATATTAACCACTGGGCTACACAACCCAACGATAAACTGCGCTGGAAAAACCTCACAGTAGTTTCTAAAGCAGTAAGTACTCCTATACAGAAGGGATACTTACTGATACAGTTTATGCAGAAGATCATGAGTTCAAATCCTGGCAGAAACTTTTCTGAAGTACAGACTAAATTAGATTTAAATGCACTGGGTGTCCCCAAGCACTGACTCCATATATGGACATAGCTGTCTCCTAAGCCAGAACTAGAGTCCCGACACCCTCCCCTCTTCAGGGCAGGGGGTGCCTGGCTTAATGCTCGGGTTCTCCTATTGACTTCCATTGTGCACGTTTGTGCTCGATCAATACTACTGGTATTTACCCAGCAGACCGATGTGCCACTCAAGGCATCTGAGGCCCAGTATGAACATTGGGTTTTATACGCTCCCTCAAGACCCACACCCCCTCCCAACAGGTAAACCAGAAAGGATATAATTCTCAGCAGGCCTCTGTGTGGGGGGCTGGAACCTTCTTGCAGTGTGAAACGTGTGTCCAAGTCTTCTTCCCCTCGAGTTTCACTGAGTAGTTAGTAGAACCTGGAATGGGCCATCAAATCTGGGCTCTAGAGTCTTTCTGACATTCCTTTTCACCACAACACAATCATCTGGCTGAAGGGTATGACTTCCGGGAATCTGGCTGGGATCTGGAAGTGAAGAAAATACTCGAAAATGTAGGTCAGTCAGGTGTTTACACAGAGCAGATACATAGGCAGACAAGCAATCATATTGCAAAGCAATTTCTTGGGGAAAATACTGTCCTAACTTGAGGGCACTCCCAAACAAAATCTCAAAAGGGGACAGCTTTTCCTCCCCCGTATGGGTATGTCTGACACTGAATAGGGCAATTGAAAGAGTATCTGGCCATGGTTTACCAGTCTCTTGAGGTATTTTCAGCATTTTTAGTTTCAATGTGCCGTTCAGTCTTTCGACTTTGCCACTGCTTTGTGGTCTTTACGAGGTATGGAAAGCAAGGTGAGTCCACAGTGCGACCCATATCTCCTGGGCCACTTCAGCTGTGAAGGCAGTTCCTTAATCACTCTCTATCACTTCAGGTACCCTAAATCTGCAGACAATCTCATTTAACAGCTTCTTCACTGTTGCCTTCGCTGTCTAATTCTTCATGGGATAGGCTTCAGGCCATCCAGAGGACATGTCTATGACCACTAGAGCATACTGGAATCCCTGTGCATCTGTATGTGGTCAATCTGGATCCTTTAAAAGGGGTAGAGAGGTTATGGTGAACACTTGACAGGGACTTTTTCCATTCGCTCTCTCTCTCTCTCTCTCTCTCACTCTCTCTCACCCTCTCTCCCTCTTTCTTTCTCTCTTTCTCTCTCTCCATACACACACACACTGTAGTGTCATTGTATAATACTGTTGTCGGGGCCCTGTCAAAGTCATAACCCTCCTCCTTTTTTGTTTGGTGTGTGTATGTTGTGGGGGAGGGGGGAGTTGGTCAACAAAACCGTGTTTTTAGTATTTTTATATTTTAAAGGGAACCTGTCACCTGGATTTTGGGTATAGAGATGAGGACATGGGTTGCTAGATCACCGCTAGCACATCCGCAATATAAAGTCCCCATAGCTGTTCTTTTATTGTGTCAAAAAAATATGAAGTTTGAAATATGAAATATGAATTTGCATAAAGATATGCAAATTAACCTTAGATGAGTCCTGCTTGAGAGATGAGTCCATTGAAGGAGCCCAGTACTGCCTCGCATCCTCCAAATCTCCTCCTTGCTCCCCGACGTTACAAAGCTAGAGCGCTGTAATCTCGCGATGCGCGTGCGCTAGCTCGGCATAGTGTTCCTTCCCTGTGCTGGCATCAGCCTCAGGGAATGAACTGTCAGTGTGCATACATAACTCGCGGATAGCGAGATTTGGAGGATGCAGGGTGGTGCTGGGCTCCTTCGCTGGAGGGGGCAGAGACAAGGGCCAGAGAGGAGCGTACAGGGGCCAGGGGTATTTTCAGACTGGTGTGAATCTGGTACACTATATGAGGGAGAGGTTAAGGAGAAAGGTAACTGCAGTTGTGGAGAATCATGGAGCCCAGCAGAAGGGTCACACAGGAGTCAGGGAGGACACCACTAGGACATAGTAATGTAATACATTAAGACAAGCAGTGAGGAGCAGGAAGGGTTAACTTCAGAGGCTGGTGCCTGTGTTATCAGTACAAGGTCAGTGTATGCAGCCCTCTGTATAGATAAGAATCTGTACAAACACTCTAGCAACTAAGGTTTTACACTTCTTTACATGAATATTCATTGATTTCAGTGACCCTAACTGCAACTGGTAAGCAGTTTCTTCTCTAGCCAGGGAGAGGCACAGACAGGGGTAAGGGGCTGTGCTGACAAGGGCAAGGAGAGCACACAGGCAGCGGGCACAGACATACATGAAAAGTCAGTGACTAAGGTGCTGCTGACTGTGCAGCTGCAATGTGCTCTTCTTGCCTGCGGCATGTTTCTCCTGCCTGCTGCTCCCTCCTGGAACTTGGTGGGCGGGGCTAATTAGAACAGGAACACATCGGCTTGATTCCTGCACTGTGCCTGGCTGGCAGCAAGATGCATGAGAGAGAGGGGGTGGGAGAAGGGACAGGCTGGGCGGGCTCCCAATGTTGCCGGCACCGCACTGTATGTGAAGGGGCCTGGCCTGAAAAACTTCTTAAACAATCATGAAACTTGACACGCTGCCAGGAGCCGGGCCCCTTGTCAGCCCGGCCTGCGAAGCAGCCACTTCCCCTGCTTCCCTTGTAGTTACGCCACTGCTTGTAGCACATCCTGTAATGAGGTAACAGCATATCCAGTATGATATCTGCCTTGATCATCTGCATATCGAGATCCAGATTGACCACATACAGAGTGAGATCACGGTTATCCAACATTGCTTCAGTCACGTTCGGGAGAGGCTCAGTTTCTTGCTTAATCAATTCCAGGCAATCATGGCAATCTGCAGAGTAAAAGGCATCATCAGGATGCAAGGTTTTCAAAGACAAAATCCAGTGGTGTCAATCAAAAGTAGTCCTGTTGCAAAACACCTTACAGAAGAGAGGAAAAAGGCTATCTTGCAGATCCAAGAACTAACATCTGAACACATACGGGTGTCCTTTGCGCAGACTAAAATATCATCCACACACTGGAGCAGGACAACATCATCATGAATAGAGATGTCGCGAACAAAAAATTTTCCGTTCACGAACGGTGAACGCGAATTTATGCAAATGTTCGCAAACGTGTGAACAGGGCGAACCGCCATAGACTTCAATAGACAGGCGAATTTTAAAACCCACAGGGACTCTTTCTGGCCACAATAGTGATGGAAAAGTTGTTTCAAGGGGACTAACACCTGGACTCTGGCATGCCGGAGGGGGATCCATGGCAAAAGTCCCATGGAAAATTACGTAGTTGACGCAGAGTGTGGTAAGTTGAATTCGCAATGCGATTAAGATAACCTGCATTAATCGCATTGCGAATTCAACTTAGATCTGAGTTCCTAATGGTTGTATTGCTAGAATTATATAAGGAAGATTGAGAATATAGCGCTATATTTTCAATCTTCGTTATATTCTAGCAATACAACCATTAGGAACTCAGATTTAAGTTGTAATCGCAATGCGATTAATACAGGTTATTTTTAATCGCATTGCGATTACAACTTAAATCTGAGTTCTAATGGTTGTATTGCTAGAATATAACGAAGATTGAGAATATAGCGCTATATTCTCAATCTTCGTTATATTCTAGCAATACAACCATTAGGAACTCAGATCTAAGTTGTAATCGCAATGTGATTAATACAGGTTATATTAATCACATTGCGATTACAACTACTAACACTGCAGCTTCAGAATGAATCTAAGATGGATGCCGTCCTTGCTTTTTGATAGGAGGTGGGAGGGTCTGGGAGGGAGACTGATGTACTAGCCCTAAAAGGGC
Source organism: Bufotes viridis (assembly GCA_033119425.1). NCBI lineage: Eukaryota > Metazoa > Chordata > Amphibia > Anura > Bufonidae > Bufotes > Bufotes viridis. The sequence continues at coordinate 291,208,232 of CM065590.1, read as the reverse complement.
TTTTGGGGTGCTGTCAGGACGCTGTCCTTACAGCAGAGGTCAGATGAGTCTTTCAGGACTGGAGTGGACACTGAATACACTAGCCTAGCTATCGATTTCCCTATTAAGTCAGCAGCAGCTGCACTGTCCCTCCTCTCACTAAGACTGCAGCTTCCGAATAAATCTAAAATAGATGCTGTCCAGGAGATGGGAGGGTCTGGGAGGGAGGGTATGCTGCTGATTGGCTGGAATGTGTCTGCTGACTGTGAGGTACAGGGTCAAAGTTTGCTCAATAATGACGAAAATGGGGTGGACCGAACATCGCATATGTTCGCCCGCAGCGGCGAACACGCAAAAGCTGTTTTCGCCAGGAACTGTCTGTCGGTGAATAGTTTGGGACATCTAATTTGCGAATTTAACTTACAGCTGGGTTCCTAATGGTTGTATTGCTAGTATATAATGAAGATTGAGAATATAGCGCTATATTCTTCATCTTCGTTATATAATTCTAGCAATACAACCATTAGGAACCCAGCTCTAAGTTGTATTCGCAATGCGATTAATATAACCTGCATTAATCGCATTGCGAATTTAACTTTGAGCTGGGTTCCTAATGGTTGTATTGCTAGAATATAACGAAGATCGAGAATATAGCGCTATATTCGTTATATTCGTCAATTCTAGCAATACAACCATTAGGAACTCAGCTCTAAATTGTAATCGCAATGCGAATAATACAGGTTATATTAATCGCATTGGGAATCCAACTTCTATAATGCACTATTCATAGATATAGCACTGTATTCGTTATTTCCTAGGTTCCTACTATCCCGGCCACCATTAGCAAACTCGCCAAAGTTGTAATCTCAATTTCTCAAAGCGATAATACTTACAATTATTAATCGCTTTGCGAATCCATTTGATGCATCTATTTGATTGTATATGACGGTTGAATATGACTACCACCAACTTTCTACTGCCTCCGAGGCAAGATATCTGAACCCCCCAGGGGCCATTTGGGCGTTTTTGATAGAAAATGCATCAGAAACGCATCTGCGTTTTTATAATTGATTTATTTTTTATTTTATTTTTTTGTGTATTTTGCCATATTTGATTGCATATTTACATTTGGTATAGGCAAATATGGTAGTCTAGATTATTACTCTGCCAAAATCTATATTCAGCTACATGGCTTAGAAAATATGCTGTGAAACAATGATCCCAGGTTTTGGTATAGACACATGATCTAGACTACCATATTTTCCTATACCAAATGTAAATATGCAACCAAATGTGGCAAAATACACAAAAAAAGAAAAAAAATAAAAAAAAAATTATAAAAACGCAGATGCGTTTTTGATGCGTTTTCTATCAAAAACGCCCAAATGGTCCCTAGGGGATCAGATATCTTGCCTCGGAGGCAGCAGAACGTTGGTGGTAGTCAACTGTCATATACAAACAAATAGAGGCATCAAATGGATTCGCAAAGCGATTAATAATTGTAAGTATTATTGCTTTGAGATTACAACTTTGGCGAGTTTGCTAATGGTGGGATCGTAGGAAGTAACGAATACAGTGCTATATCTATGAATAGTGCATTATAGAAGTTGGATTCGCAATGTGAGTAATATAACCTGTATTATTCGCATTGCGATTATAACTTAGAGCTGAGTTCCTAATGGTTGTATTGCTAGAATATAACGAAGATTGAGAATATAGGTTATATTAATCGCATTGCGATTTACAATTACTAACACTGCAGCTTCAGAACGAATCTAAGATGGATGCCGTCCTTGCATTTAGATAGGAGGTGGGAGGGTCTGGGAGGGAGGGTATGCTGATTGGCTGGAATGTGTCTGCTGACTGTGAGGTACAGGGTCAAAGTTTGCTCAATGATAAAGTATAGGGCGAACGCGAACATCGCATATGTTCGCCCGCCACAGCGGACGCGAACAAGCTATGTTCGCCGGCGAATAGTTCAGGACATCTCTAATCATGAACTTGCTTCAAATCATCCAGGAGACATAGCTTTACTGAACTGGGATTGCCTATTTTGAGCTCCTTGCAGCATGACTGTCCAGGTATACTGTGATCCTGCAAAAAAGGGGTCAGTCAGCACATCCTAATGCACAGGTGCACGCTGCCATGGCTGGAAACACAAAGGGAACCTAACACTAAATGCTACCTGTTATGTGCCATAACGGCCACAATAAAATTCTGGGAATGCAGGTACCAACATGCATGATGAGCCCAGTCTATACCTCTCCTGGTGCAAGATGGCTTCCAATAAATGCAATGAGAGTCCACTCTATACCTCTCCTGGTGCCAAAAAGACATCCAGTGAGTGCAGGGAGAGCAGGCTACAGCTTTATACTTACAATAATTAAAATCAGCCTATGGGGTAGACAGGCTGGTCAGGGGTGCAAGACTAAATGTAGTCAGCCACACCTCCAGTACAAACAACAAAGAAAAAGGGGTCAGTCAGCACATACCAATGCGCAGGTGCACGCTGCCATGGCTGAAAATACAAAGAAAAAACACATTGCAACAGCACTCTGCAAACCAAATAAAGTACAATAATGTCATAGTAATTGATAGTAATTGAAAATATTCTAGTGCTAATGCTACGCTTATTTTGCTAAATTGGGATTGTTGGCTAATACATTTTGTAGAAAATTATTTGGGCCCGTCTGCCACACGTCAAGGCGATCTCTGTAAGACGGGAACCTAACACTGAATGCTACCTGTTATGTCTCATAACGGCCACAATAAAAATCAGGAGTAAAGATTCCACATGCATGCTGGTTCCACTATGCTTTTTGTCATTCTTGGTGCCAAATTGGCCTCCATTAAATTCAGGGAATACAAGTACCAACATGCATGCTGAGCCCACTCTATACCTCTCCTGGTGCCAGACGTCTTCCAATAAATGCAATGAGAGTCCCATGCATGTGGAACCTGCACTCCCTGAATCCCCTGCCTTAATTTGTGTAAGTCCGGACAGATCTATCTCAGAATGTGTTTTTCTGATTTGTTCTAATGCTCTATAGAAAGGCATGGTATGTTGTTCGGGTCGGGGAGAGAGTTCACCAGATTGGTGGCCTGTGTAGGGTTAAAAGTCATGTATCTTCCCTGATTGTTCATTTCAGGGGGAGGCTTAGGGTCTGGGCTTGTCTGGTTAAGACCTCTATTTGTCCGGTTAATCTGGCCACCTCCATGTCTCTCTCTCTCTCTCTCTCTCTGTCTCCCCTCCTTTCTGAACTCCATATCTCCTCCACCCCCTGCTGCTTCTTCTGTCCCCGCATCTCCACTCCCATCATGATGGGCACATTCAAGGGATTCAGGGGTACAATAGGACGGGAAATCTGACCCCTGGCACGTAATATGTGCCGTCTGAATTTAACACGGGATACAGGGGGGTTATGGGCTTCAGAATTTTCCCTGCAACCTTAACTGACTGAGTTTTCACAGGGATGCACTGTCTCATCAAATGTTATCAACGGAGGATCGGGGCAACTCGGAGTGGACTGTCCGTCACCCTGCGGTGGGGGATGGACAGGAAGGGGACCGTCTGAACTGGGGGGGGGAGTCTACGGACCAGAGCTGGGTCGTTACAGAGGCCCTCCAACTTCTGGAAGGGTGGGGTCGGGGGCACCACAAGCAAGACACGTATATCGAGTAGAGATGAGCGAACTTTAAAAAAAAGTTCAGCGTTCGGCTGGGTTGTGGTAACTCGCGCATCCGTTATGGATTCCACTATCGCGGCATATGGAATCCATAAGGGCGGCTTCCACCAACCCGAACTGTTGAACAGCCGAAGGACCTGGGGTGACGTCACCGTCATGTGATCAGTGCAGGGCGTGGCTCAGCACGGGATTTCCGTGCTGAGCCACGCCCCTGCACTGATCACATGACGTGACGCCACCCCAGCTCCTTCGGCTGTTCAACAGTTCGGGTTGGTGGAAGCCGCCCCTATGGATTCCATATGCCGCGATAGTGGAATCCATAACGGGATGCGCGAAGTTACCACAACCCGAACGCCGAACTTTTTTAAAGTTCGCTCATCTCTAATCTCGAGGATTATGCTGCCCACAATGTGCACACGTCCATCCTCCTGGTCCCCTCACTGTCACCCCACTCGGTGGGCGTAGCCCCTCAGAGTGCGAATCACTAGATACTGCTCCACCAGCGCCATTATAGGTATAGGCATATGCTTTGTCACACAATTTTCCATGGCACTGTGCCAAAACTTTCCTCCACATTGCAGAGTTTAACTCTTCATTTTCATGACCAACAGCTATCTTCATCAACTTTTGTAATGCTTCACATGCTTGCTACTCTCTTCCCGAGCCACCAGCTGATGGGCTGTATATTCGCCTTCGGGCAAAAAGTGCGAGAGTCCCATGGATTAATTCACTTACAACCGAGACAGAATCAGGCATCTTCTCCTTCAAGCTCTCAAGCAAAGCCCCCTGCAGGATTTTCACTGTTTCTTCCCTGGCTACCACGTCTGGTCTGCCAGTCTAGGACTAACCCTCCACCATTCCAGGTAGATAATTTATAGTCCAAACTACACAGAAAAAACACAACCACAAACTCAAACTTTCCCTTTAAGGGTTGGTTCTAGGAATTCAAGATTTTACATCAACCCACGTTTCTACCTAGGTACACGTAACATCAACAGCAGAACAGATTACCACAGCACAGTGGAGTACAGCAAAAGGCGGATGAGGAAAACAAAATTTTCTCACCTTGTGAGGCTGCAGTCCTAGTCCTCAAGCGTGGTCCATCGTGCTCTGGGAACCCCAAACTTCGGTTAGCAACGCTACTTCTCCTGAGCCCCAAATATCGGACGCCAACTGTGGAAGATGCCCTTAATCAGGGCTGAACATGTTTGCTTTACTACATCAAATTAATAGTAACACAAGGGTTTTGGGTGCACGGAACAAAATAACAGTGACACACGCACTGGGGTCAAAGCAAATTCTCATTTATTACTGGAAATACAGCAGTTTAAAAAGACATCAGAGGGGCATTCCC
>CM065590.1:291156462-291203202 GCA_033119425.1 Bufotes viridis | reverse complement strand
CTAAAACACGGCTTTTTTCAATAAAACCCCAAAATGCAGTTTTTAACTGCTGTACATTAAAAGTAGATATTTATACTATGTATGGACACCATATTTGGGGACCCAGAACACAGATTTGGTCACCACTATTCACAAATGCAGTATTTGACTGCTATAAATTGGAAATAATTATTTAAACGACGGATGCACAACAGTTTTTTCGGCCTAAAACACAGCTTTTTCAATAAACCCCAAAATGCAGTGCTTAACTGCTGTACATTAAAAGTTGATTTTTATACTATGTATGGACACCAGATTTGGGGACCTAGAACACTGATTTGGTCACCAAAATTCACAAATGCAGTGTTTGACTGCTATAAATTAGAAATGATTATTTAAACGACGGATGCACAACTGTTTTTTTAGCTTAAAACACGGCTTTTTTCAATAAAACCCCAAAATGCAGTTTTTAACGCTGTACATTAAAAGTAGATTTTAATACTATGTATGGACACCAGATTTGGGGACCCAGAACATGGATTTGGTCACCAAAATTCACAAATGCAGTATTTGACTGCTATAAATTGGAAATAATTATTTAAACGAAGGAGGCACAATAGTTTTTTTGGCTTGAAACACGGCTTTTTTCAATAAAACCCTAAAATGCCGTTTTTAACTGCTGTACAAATGCAGTATTTGACTGCTATAAATTGGAAATAATTATTTAAACGACAGATGCACAACAGTTTTTTCGGCCTAAAACACAGCTTTTTTCAATAAACCCCAAAATGCAGTTCTTAGCTGCTGTACATTAAAAGTAGATTTTTATACTATGTATGGACACCAGATTTGGGGACCCAGAACACGGATTTGGTCACCAAAATTCACAAATGCAGTATTAGACTGTTATAAATTGGAAATGATTATTTAAACGACGGATGCACAACAGTTTTTTTTTTTTAGCTTAAAACACGGTTTTTTTCAATAAAACCCCAAATGCAGTTTTTAACGCTGTACATTAAAAGTAGATATTTATACTATGTATGGACACCAGATTTGGGGAACCAGAACATGGATTTGGTCACCAAAATTCACAAATGCAGTATTATACTGTTATAAATTAGAAATAATTATTCAAACAAAGGATGCACAATAGTTTTTTTGGCTTTTTTTAATAAAACCCCAAAATGCCGTTTTTAACTGCTGTACATTAAAAGTAGATATTTATACTGTGTAAGGACACCAGATTTGTGGACCCAGAACACGAATTTGGTCACCAAAATTCACAAATGCAGCATTTGACTGCTATAAATTGGAAATAATTATTTAAACAACGGATGCACAACAGTTTTTTCGGCCTAAAACAAAGCTTTTTTCAATAAACCCCAAAATGCAGTTCTTAACTGCTGTACATTAAAAGTAGATTTTTATACTATGTATGGACACCAGATTTGGGGACCCAGAACACGGATTTGGTCACCAAAATTCACAAATGCAGTATTAGACTGTTATAAATTAGAAATAAATATTTAAACGACGGATGCACAACTGTTTTTTTAGCTTAAAACACGGCTTTTTTCAATAAAACCCCAAAATGCAGTTTTTAACGCTGTACATTAAAAGTAGATATTTATACTGTGTATGGACACCAGATTTGGGGACCCAGAACATGAATTTGGTCACCAAAATTCACAAATGCAGTATTTGACTGCTATAAATTGGAAATAATTATTTAAACGCCGGATGCACAACAGTTTTTTTGGGCCAAAAACACGGCTTTTTTCAATAAAACCCTAAAATGACGTTTTTAACTGCTGTACAAATGCAGTATTTGACTGCTATAAATTGGAAATAATTATTTAAACGACGGATGCACAAAAGTTTTTTTGAGCCTAAAACACGGCTTTTGTCAATAAACCCCAAAATGCAGTTTTTAATTGCTGTACATTAAAAGTAGATATTTATACTATGTACGGAAACCTGATTTGGGGACCCAGAACATGGATTTGGTCACCAAAATTCCCAAATGCAGTATTAGACTGTTATAAATTAGAAATAATTATTTAAACGACAGATGCACAACTGTTTTTTCGGCTTAAAACCTGTCTTTTTTCAATAAAACCTCAAAATGCAGTTTTTATCTGCTGTACATTAAAATTAGATATTTATACTATGTATGGACACCAGATTTGGGGACGTAGAACACGGATTTGGTCACCAAAATTCACAAAAGTAGTATATGACTGCTATAAATTGGAAATAATCATTTAAACGACGGATGCACAACTGTTTTTTCAGCCTAAATCACGGCTTTTTCCAATAAAACCCCAAAATGCACTTTTTAACTGCTGTACATTAAAAGTAGATATGTATACTATGTATGGACAACAGATTTGGGGACCCAGAACACGGATTTTGTAACCAAAATTCACAAATGCAGTATTTGACTGCTATAAATTGGAAATAATTATTTAAACGACGGATGCACAACTGTTTTTTCAGCCTAAAACAAGGCTTTTTTCAATAAAACCCCAAAATGCAGTTTTTAACTGCTGTACATTAAAATTTGATATTTATACTATGTATGGACACCAGATTTGGGGACCCAAAACACGGATTTTGTAACCAAAATTCACAAATGCAGTATTTTTCTGCTATAAATTGGAAATAATTATTTAAACGACGGATGCACAACTGTTTTTTCAGCCTAAAACACTGCTTTTTCCAATAAAACCCCAAAATGCAGTTTTTAACTGCTGTACATTAAGAGAATATATTTATACTATGTATGGACACCAGATTTGGGGACACAAAACACAGATTTGTCCCCAAAATTCACAAATGCAGTATTTGACTGCTATAAATTGCAAATAATTATTTAAACGACGGATGAACAACTGTTTTTTTGGCCTTAAACACAGCTTTTTTTTTCAATAAAACCCAAAAATGCAGTTTTTAACTGCTGTAAATTTAAATGAGATATTTATACCGTGTATGTACAACTGCTTTGTGAAGCAAGAATATTGCTTTTTCCCCACAAAAAAGAATAATGCACTATTTCTTAGCTGTAATGTGAAATCGGTACTTAAGCGGTGTATTTCAAGATGCTCTGTGGATCAGGATTACCACTTTTTTGTCAAAAAACATACACTTATGCTGTATTTCACAGTAGCAATGTAAAATTGGTGGTTGGAATTGGTATTTCAGACTGTTTGGTGGACCTTGAATAACATTTTTTTCTATAAAAAACTAAGAAGCACTATTTCCCTGCAGAAATATAAAATATGTCGTTGGACGGTATATGCAGAACTGTTTTGTGGACAAGGATTTTGCTTTTTTCCCCCAAAATTACACGGATTCTCTATTTCACCCTCCCTGATGCACCCCTACAGTAGAAACTCCAAAAAAGTGACCCCATTTTGGAAACTACGGGATAAGGTGGCAGTTTTGTTTGTAGTATTTTAGAGTAAATAGGATTTTGGTTGCTCTATATTACACTTTTTTTGAGGTAAGTTAACAAAAAATCAAATTCTGAAATTTCATCTCCATTTGCCAATAACTCTTGTGGAACACCTAAAGGGTTAACAAAGTTTGTGAAATCGGTTTTGAATACCTTGAGGGGTGAAGTTTCTTAGATGGAGTCACTTTTATGCAGTTTCTACTCTAGGGGTGCATCGGGGGCTTCAAATGGGACATAGTGTCAAAAAACCAGTCCAGCAAAATCCGCCTTCCAAAAACCATATGGAGTTCCCTTCATTCTGTGCCCTGCTGTTTGGCCATACAGCAGTTTATGACCACATATGGAGTGTTTCTGCAAACTAGAGACTCAGGGCAATAAATATTGAGTTTTGTTTGGCTGTTACCCCTTTCTTTGTTACCGGAAAAAATGGATTATTATTGAAAATGTTCCAAAAAAAATTTGAAATTCTGAAATTTTATCTCCATTGGCCATTAACTCTTGTGGAAAACATAAAGGGTTCACGACGTTTGTAAAATCATTTTTGAATACCTTGAGGGGTGTCGTTTCTAGCCGCCTGACGACCGCCTAATGCAGGGCTGCATCCAGGCGGCAGGCTTGTTCCTCCTTGACGCGTCGGCGCGTCATCTCGCGAGAGGCAAGATTTGCTGTAAACGCGCGCGCGCGCGTTCACAGCAGCTTGCTTCTCGGAAGTTATACTACAGCCTGCCAGCGATGGTCAATCGCTGGCAGGCTGTAAATCTAAAATAAAAGCATCAAACAGGTATATTAGACGTTGTTTTGTTAACAGCGTCTGTTATATCTGCTACCTGGTCCTCTGGTGGTCCTAATTGCTGGGATCGACCACCAGAGGACCAAGTAGCTATGTAAAGTAGCACCAAACAACACTCTACACCCCCCTGTCAATTATTAACCCCTTGTTAACCCCTGATCACCCCATCTAGACTCACTGATCACCCCCCTGTCACTGATCACCCCCCTGTAAGACTCCATTCACATGTCCATATGTGTTTTGCGGATCCACGGATCCGCAAAACACGGACACCTGCAATGTGCTTTCCGCATTTTGCAGATACGCACATTGCCAGAACTATATAGAAAATGCCTTTTCTTGTCCACAATTGCGGACAAGAATAGGACATGTTCTATATTTTTGCGGAACGGAAGTGCAGACCTGGAAGTGCGGATCCGCAATTCCGGATCCGAGGGGGACAAAGTCTGTCCCCATAGAAATGAATGGGTCCGCAATTCCGTTCCGCAAAAAGAATTTCGGACGTGTGAATGGGCATAAGGGTCCCTTAGTTACTTGTTAGGTAGTTAGCGCCCAGCCCACCGCACCACAGTCACTGATTTTGGCAGAGATTTTTTCATCCACATTGATTGATACGAATGAAGAAATCTGTGCCGTTCATTTTTTTTTTTTGCTCACAATTTAGCCCCACCCAAAATGCCATAACAGTACAAACACCCCACAAATGACCCCATTTTGGAAAGAAGACACCCGAAGATATTCGCTGAGGGGCATAGTGAGTCCATGAAAAATTTAACTTTTTGTCACAAGTTAGCGGAAAGAGAGACTTTGTGAGAAAAAACAATAAAAAATCAATTTCCACTAACTTGTGCCAAAAAAAAAACCTTCTATGAACTTGCCATGCCCCTCACGGAATACCTTGGGGTGTCTTATTTCCAAAATGAGGTCACATGTGGGGTATTTATACTGCCCTGGCATTTTAGGGGCCCTAAAGCGTTAGAAGAAAAATGCTAAAAATGCCCTCCTAAAAGGTAATCATTTTAATTTGGGCCCATTTGCGCATCTTGGCTGCAAAAAAGCGTCACACATGTGGTATCGCCGTACTCAGGAGAAATAGGGAAATGTGTTTTGGGGTATATTTTTACATATACCCATGCTGGGTGAGAGAAATATCTCTGTAAATTGACAACTTTGTATAACATTTTTTTAAAAGTTGTCATTTACAGAGATATTTCTCACACACAGTATGGGTATATGTAAAAATACACCCCAAATCACATTGCCCTACTTCTCCTGAGTACGGCGATACCACATGTGTGACACTTTTTTGAAGCCAAGATGCGCAAAGGGGCCCTAATTCCAATGAGTACCTTTAGGATTTCACAGGGCATTTTTACGCATTTGGATTCTCACGCTTTAGGGCCCCTAAAATGCCAGGGCATTATAAATACCCCACATGTGACCCCATTTTGGAAAGAAGACTTCACAAGGTATTCCGTAAGGGGCATGGCGAGTTCACAGAATTTTTTTTTTTTGGCACAAGTTAGCGGAAATTTATATATATATATATATATTTTTTTTTTTTACAAAGTCTCATATTCCACTAACTTGTGACAAAAAATAAAATTTTACATGAACTCACCGTACCCCTCACGGAATACCTTGGGGTGTCTTCTTTCTAAAATGGGGTCACATGTGGGGTATTTATACTGTCTTGGCATTTTAGGGGCCCTAAAGCGTGAGAAGAAGTCCGGAATCTAAATGCGTAAAAATGCCCTGTGAAATCCTAAAGGTACTCATTGGATTTAGGGCCCCTTTGCGCATCTTGGCTGCAAAAAAGTGTCACACATGTGGTATCACCGTACTCAGGAGGAGTAGGGCAATGTGTGTATTTTTACATATACCCATGCTGGGTTTGAGAAATATCTCGGTAAATGACAACTTTTAAAAAAAATTTATACAAAGTTGTCAGTTTACAGAGATATTTCTCTCACCCAACATGGGTATATGTAAAAATACACTCCAAAACACATTGCCCTACTTCTCCTGAGTACGGAGATACCACATGAGTGACACTTTTTTGCAGCCTGGGTGCTCAAAGGGGCCCAAATTCCAACGAGAACCTTTAGGTTTTCCAAGGTTGCTCACAATTTAGCCCCACCCAAAATGCCAGAACAGTAAACACACCCCACAAATGACCCCATTTCGGAAAGTAGACACCCCAAAGTATTCACTGAGGGGCATAGTGAGTCCGTGGGAGATTTATTTTTTTTTGCCAGAAGTTAGCAAAAATGGAAACTTTATTATTATTCTTTTTCTTCAGAAAGTGTTATTTTCCGCTAACTTGTGAAAAAAAATGAAATGATACATGAACTCATCATGCCCCTCTGCGAATACTTTGGGGTGTCTTCTTTCTAAAATGGTGTCATTTGGGGGGTGTTTATACTATCCTGGTATTCTAGCACCTGAAGAAACATGACAGGTGCTCAGAAAGTCAGAGCTGCTTCAAAATGCGGAAATTCACTTTTTTGCACCATAGTTTGTAAACGCTATAATATTTTACCCAAACCAATAAATATACACTTATTGGATTTTTTTTTTTATCAAAGACATGTAGAACAATAAATTTAGAGAAAAATTCATATAGAAATGTAGTTTTAAAAAAAAAAATTACAACAGAAAGTGAAGAATTTCATTTTTTTGCAAAAATTTCGGTCATTTTTAATTAATAGCAAAAAAAGTAAAAATGTCAGCGGCAATAAAATACCTTCCATCGCAGAATTACCAAAGTTAATGCGGAATATACAATTAGCAACACAACCCCAATAAATCACCACATTATATAAATAATAAAAAATCAAATTTTATTTCATAATGTTAAAAATACACAAATAGCAAGCCAAAATTTTAAAAAGGATCCTCATAGAATTGGTGGACGGTAATCACACTCCACAAAGGTCTGTACCCATAAACCCTATTCACAATGTGCTAGTAGCCAGTGTGATATGACTACAACCATATAACTGACCAGTGCATATCACAATAGATGAATGGAACAAGTGGATACAATCCATCCACAGTATATAAGCATAGGGTAGAAACACATGTCCCAATGTTCAAAAGGTCGGTTACAGAAAGTATACAAAGGGTAAAGATACAGACCGATGTGGAGGTAGTGCTTCCTCAACCCCAACGTACGTTTCGCTTCCCGCTTCTTCCGGGGGGCGAACATTGGGACATGTGTTTCTACCCTATGCTTATATACTGTGGATGGATTGTATCCACTTGTTCCATTCATCTATTGTGATATGCACTGGTCAGTTATATGGTTGTAGTCATATCACACTGGCTACTAGCACATTGTGAATAGGGTTTATGGGTACAGACCTTTGTGGAGTGTGATTACCGTCCACCAATTCTATGAGGATCCTTTTTAAAATTTTGGCTTGCTATTTGTGTATTTTTAACATTATGAAATAAAATTTGATTTTTTATTATTTATATAATGTGGTGATTTATTGGGGTTGTGTGGCAATAAAATACCACCAAATGAAAGCTCGATTAGTGAGAAGAAAAGGAGGTAAAATTTATTTGGGTGGTAAGTTGTATGACGGAGCAATAAATGGTGAAAGTAGCGTAGTGCAGAATTGTAAAAAGTGGCCTGGTCATTAAGGGTGTTTAAGCTAGAGGGGCTGAAGTGGCTAGAATGGGGGCAAAGTGACTTTAGACGTGAACTGGTCCCTAAAAAGTGGGTTTTTGAAAATTTCTGAGAAATTGAAACTTGGAAAATTGCAAATTTTTCAAAATTTTGGGTAAATTTGGTATTTTTTTATAAATAAAAATGCAATTTTTCGACTCCATTTAACCACTGTCATGAAGTACAATATGTGATGAAAAAACAATCTCAGAATGGCCTGCATAAGTAAAAGCGTTTAAAAGTTATCACCACATAAATTGACAATGGTCAGATTTGCAAAAAATGGCTGAGTCCATAAGTTGAAATTGGGCCGAGTCCTTAAGAGGTTTTTAACATTTCATGACGCAAACATTGGACAAAGACATGAGAATTCCTCTTTTACTAAAATTTAATAAAGAAAAAGTCTTATAGAACATTTATAAAGGCTTAGAAGAATAACATATTTTTTCAGGTTGCCAGATCTTTTATTGTTAACCGCTTCAGGACCGCCGTACGCAGGATTGCGTCCTGCGGGTGGTCCTGTTCTTCTGATCGGACGCGCCGGGGCGTCATCTCGCGAGACGCGAGACTTCCTGTGAACGCGCGCGCGGGCGCGCGCGCGTTCACAGCGTCTGGCGTCTGAAGAGTTGTACTACAGCCTGCCAGCGATGATCAATCGCTGGCAGGCTGTAGATGCGATATAAATCGCATCAAACAGCTATATCAGACGCTGTTTTATGAACAGCGTCTGATATAGCTGCTACCTGGTCCTCTGGTGGTCCCATTTTCTGGGATCGACCACCAGAGGACCAGGTAACACAGTAAAGTTGCACCAAACACTACACTAACCCCCCACCCCCCTCACCTATTAACCCCTTGATCACCCCATCTAGACCCCTGATCACCCCCTGTCATTGATCACACCCCTTGTAAGGCTCCATTCAGACGTCCATATGTGTTTTGCGGATCCGTGGATTCACGGATCCGTGGATTCACGGATCCGCAGATCCGATCCGCGGATCCGATCCGCGGATCCGATCCGCAGATCCTCAAAACACGGACACCGGCAATGTGCTTTCCGCATTTTGCAGATCCGCGACATTGCCAGAACTATATAGAAAATGCTTTTTCTTGTCCGCAATTGCGGACAAGAATAGGACATGTTCTATATTTTTGCGGAACGGAAGTGCAGACTCGGAGCGCGGATCCGTAATTCCGGATCCGAGCGGGACAAAGTCTGTCCCCATAGAAATGAATGGGTCCGCAATTCCGCTCCGCAAACAGAATTAGCGGACGTGTGAATGGGGCATAAGGGTCCCCTATCACCACCAGTTAGTTAGCTACTTGTTAGGTAGCTAGCGCCCAGCCCACCGCACCGCAGTCACTGATTTTTGGCAGAGATTTATTCATCCACATTGATCGATGCGAATGAAGAAATCTGTGCCGCTCATTTTTTTTTTTTTCAGCGCAGAGGCTGAACGGAAAAAAATCTCATTACCCGTATGCTCAATATAAGGAGAATCGCAGAAACTCCTAATGCTGGCCATACGTGTAATGATTGCGGAGACCCTCAAATGCCAGAGCAGTACAAAAACCCCACATGTGACCCCTTTTTAGAAAGAAGACACCCCAAGGTATTCCGTGAGGGGTATGGGGAGTTCATGCAAAATTTTATTTTTTGTCACAAGTTAGTGGAATATGAGACTGTAAAAAAAAAAAAAAAAAAACAATTTCCGCTAACTTGTGCCAAATTTTTTTTTCTGTGAACTCGCCATGCCCCTCACGGAATACCTTGGGGTGTCTTCTTCCACAATGGGGTCACTTGTGGGGTATTTATACTGCCCTGGCATTTTAGGAGTGCTAAAGCGTGAGAATCCAAATGCGTAAAAATGGCCTGTAAAATCCTAAAGGTACTCATTGGTTTTAGGGCCCCTTTGAGCATCCAGGCTGCAAAAGTGTCACTCATGTGGTATCGCCGTACTCAGGAGAAGTAGGGCAATGTGTTTTGGGGTGTATTTTTACATATACCCATGCTGGGTGTGAGAAATATCGCTGTAAACGACAACTTTTTACATTTTTTATTCAAAGTTGTCAATATACAGAGATATTTCTCTCACCCAGCATGGGTATATGTAAAAATACACCCTAAAACACATCGCCATACTTCTCCTGAGTACGGCGATACCACATGAGTGACACTTTTGCAGCCAAGATGCAAAGGGGCCCAAATTCCAACGAGTACCTTTTAGGAGAGTATTTTTACGCATTTTCTTCTCACGCTTTAGGGCCCCTAAAATGCCAGGGCAGTATAAATACCCACATGTGACCCCATTTTGGAAAGAAGACACCCCAAGGTATTCGCTGAGGTGCATAATGAGTTCATGAAAAATTAAACTTTTTGTCAAAAGTTAGCGGAAAGGGAGACTTTGTGAGAAAAATAATAAAAATCAATTTCCACTAACTTGTGCCAAAAAAAAATATTCTATGAACTCGCCATGCCCCTCACGGAATACCTTGGGGTGTCTTCTTTCAAAATGGGGTCACATGTGGGTATTTATACTGCCCTGGCATTTTAGGGGCCCTAAAGCGTGAGAAGAAAATGCGTAAAAATGCCCTCCTAAAAGGTACTCATTGGAATTTGGGCCTTTGCGCATCTTGGCTGCAAAAAGTGTCACACATGTGGTATCGCCGTACTCAGGAGAAGTAGGGCAATGTGTTTTGGGGTGTATTTTTACATATACCCATGCTGGGTGAGAGAAATATCTCTGTAAACTGACAACTTTGAATAAAAAATGTAAAAAGTTGTCGTTTACAGCGATATTTCTCACACGCAGCATGGGTATATGTAAAATACACCCTAAACACATTGCCCTACTTCTCCTGAGTACGGCGATACCACATGAGTGACACTTTTTGCAGCCAAGATGCCAAAGGGCCCTAAAACCAATGAGTATCTTTAAGATTTCACAGGGCATTTTTATGCATTTGGATTCTCACACTTTAGGGGCCCCTAAAATGCCAGGTGAGTATAAATACCCCACATGTGACCCCATTTTGGAAAGAAGACACCCCAAGGTATTCCGTGAGGGGCATGGTGAGTCCACAGAATTTTTATTTTTGCCACAAGTCAGCGGAAATAGTTTTTTTTTTTTTGTTTTTGTTTTTTACAAAGTCTCATATTCCACTAACTTGTGACAAAAATAAAATTTTACATGAACTCACCATACCCCTCACAGAATACCTTGGGGTGTCTTCTTTCCAAAATGGGGTCACATGTGAGGTATTTATACTGTCCTGGCATTTTAGGGGCCCCTAAAGCGTGAGAAGAAGTCTGGAATCCAAATGCGTAAAAATGGCCTGTGAAATCTAAAGGTACTCATTGGTTTTAGGGCCCTTTTGCACCCAGGCTGCAAAAAGTGGCACACATGTGGTATCGCCGTACTCAGGAGAAGTAGGGCAATGTGTTTTGGGGTGTATTTTTATATATACCTATACTGTGTGTGAAAAATATCTCTGTAAACGACAACTTTTAAAAATTTTATACAAAGTTGTCAGTTTACAGAGATATTTCTCTCACCCAACATGGGTATATGTAAAATACACCTCAAAACACATTGCCCTACTTCTCCTGAGTACGGCGATACCACATGTGTGACACTTTTGCAGCCTGGGTGTGCAAAGAGCCCAAATTCCAACGAGTACCTTTAGATTTTACATGGCGGCTCACAATTTAGCCCCGCCCAAAATGCCAGAACAGTAAACACACCCCACAAATGACCCCTTTTCGGAAAGTAGACACCTGAGGTATTCACTGAGGGGCATAGTGAGTCCGTCTGAGATTTCTTTTTTTTTGCCAGAAGTTAGCAGAAATTGAAACTTTTTATTTATTTATTTTTCTCAGAAAGTGTCATTTTCCGCTAACTTGTGAAAAAAATGAAATGATACATGAACTCACCATGCCCCCGAGAATTCTTTGGGGTGTCTTCTTTCTAAAATGGTGTCATTTGGAGGTATTTATACCATCCTGACATTCTAGCACCTGAAGAAACATGACAGGCGCTCAGAAAGTCAGAGCTGCTTCAAAATGCCGAAATTCACTTTTTGCACCATAGTTTGTAAACGCTATAACTTTTACCCAAACCAATAAATATACACTTATTGGACTTTTTTTTATCAAAGACATGTAGAACAATAAATTTAGAGAAAAATTTATATAGAAATGTAGTTTTTTTTAAAAAATTTTACAACAGAAAGTGAAAAATGTCATTTTTTTGTAAAAATTTCGGTAATTTTTGATTAATAGCAAAAAAAGTAAAAATGTCAGCAGCAATGAAATACCACCAAATGAAAGCTCTATTAGTGAGAAGAAAAGGAGGTAAAATTCATTTGGGTGGTAAGTTGTATGACGGAGCAATAAACGGGTAAAGTAGTGTAGTGCGGAATTGTAAAAAGTGGCCTGGTCTTTAAGGGTGTTTAAGCTAGGGGGGCTGAAGTGGTTAAAAAGTATTAATTGCACAACTAGAGAGAAAATACAATAAATAACATACAGAGCAGAAGTCAGACACTTTAGAAAAGAATACTAGATTTATTAAGATCACAATTAGAGATGAGCGAATCTTTCAAAAATTCCATTCGGCCGGTTTGCCGAATTTTTTGAAAAGATTTGGTTCGATACGAATTTATTTTCGGTGAATCGCTTTAAAAACCAGCTATTTCCTGGCTGCAAAGAGACTTTATAGTGGTGTAGAACACTGTGCCTTGCTGTAACACGCATAGGGAGTCTGCTGTGGTAGTGAAATAATACTGTGAGTCAGCATGGCATGCAGATGACAGACGCAGCTCTTAGAGTCACTGCACACTTCACTTATTTGGCCAGACACAGGGCCAAAACTGACCAAATATTGTTAGCGTCAAGAAGAAACGCACTCCTTTTACATCCTCGTCAGCTGATTCCACATAGATGTCTACAGAACCTGTTCTGTTAAACGCTTAAGTAGAGCCCCCCGACAGAATGGAGAGGGTGTCAGCAGTAAGTTTGTCTTGACATCACTGATTATTTTGCCCTTCCTCTGATCACTCAGAACAATAACCCAGAAAAAATGCATCCTGTCTGTGGAGCATCTGTCTTCACTCGGTCAGCATTTGCTCAGTAATCCACCAGTATTGTTAATGCCAAAAAAAACAGGAGTGGATCCAAAACAGAGAGGACATGTGAATGGAATATTTGCATGTCTTCTGTATTTTGTGCCTACTCCTGCTTTTGGCTACCAAATCATAAGCCAATTCTGAGGGGACCATAGAGGCCTTACAGCTGCTACACAGACAGGATTCGTTGTGCGTCTAATTTTTCCTTCCTTCTAAAATATCAAAAGAAAGGTAAAATAAATGATGATGTCAACCAGGCCGAAAATCAAAATAGTAGCGGGGATGGTGGGAACAGCATGAGAAGTCCACAGAGTGGCCCAATGACAGAGTGTTGAGGTGGCGGCAGCATGAGGAGGCCACAGAGTGGCACAATGACAGAGTGCGGAGGTGGCTGCAGCAGCAGCATCAGGAGGAGGCCACAGAGTGGCACAAGGACAGAGTGTGGAAGTGGTGGCAACAGCAGCATCAGAAGAAGGCAACAGAGTGGCACAATGACAGAGTGTAGAGGTGGTGGCAGCAGCAGAATCAGGAGGAGGCCACAGAGTGGCACAATGACAGAGTGTGGATGTGGCGACAGCATCAGGAGACCACAGAGTGGCCCAATGACAGAGTGTGGAGTTGGCGACAGCATCAGGAGACCACAGAGTGGCACAATGACACAGTGTGGAGGTGGTGGCAGCAGCAGCAGCATCAGGAGGAGGCTACAGAGGGGCACAATGACAGAGTGTGGAGGTGGAAGCAGCAGCATCAGGAGGAGTACACAAAATGGCACAATGACAGACTATGGAGGTGGCAACAGCTTCAGGAGACCACAGAGTGGCACAATGATAGAGTGTTGAGGTGGCAGCAGCATGAAGAGGCCACAGAGTGGCACAGTAACAGAGTGTGATGGTGGCTGCAGCAGCAGCATCAGGCGCAGGTCACAGAGTGGCACAAGGACAGAGTGTGGAAGTGGTGGCAGCAGCAATGTCAGTAGAAGGCCACAGAGTAGCATAATGACAGAGTGTGGAGGTGGCAATAGCATCAGGAGGCCACAGAGTATCACAATGACAGAGTGTGGAGATGCCAGTAGCAGCAGCATCAGGAGGAGGCTACGAAGTGGCACAATAACAGAGTGTTGAGGTGGCGGCAGTATGAGGAGGCCACAGAGTGGCTCAAAGACAGAGCGTGGAGGTGGCGGCAGCAGCAGAATCAGGAGGAGGCTACAGAGTGGCACAATGACAGAGTGTGGAGGTGGCGACAGCATCAGGAGATAAAGAAGTGGCACAATGACAGAGTGTGGAGGTGGCGTCAGCAGCAGCATGAGGAGGAGGCTACAGAGGGGCATAATGACAGAGTGTGGAGGTGGCGACAGCATTAGGAGGCACAGAGTGGCACAATGACAGAGTGTGGTGGTGGCGGCATCAGCAGCATCAGGAGGAGGTCACAAAGTGGCAAAATGACAGAGTATGGAGGTGGTGACAGCATCAGGAGACCACAGAGTGGCACAATAACAGAGTGTTGAGGTGGCAGCAGCATGAGGAGGCCACAGAGTGGCACAATGACAGAGTGTGGAGGTGGCAACAGCATCAGGAAACCATAGAGTGGTCACAATGACAGAGGGTGGAGGTGGCGGCAGCAGCAGCATTGGGAGGAGGCCACAGTGCTTTCCGCATTTTGCAGATACGCACATTGCCAGAACTATATAGAAAATGCCTTTTCTTGTCCACAATTGCGGAGAAGAATAGGACATGTTCTATATTTTTGCGGAACGGAAGTGCAGACCTGGAAGTGCGGATCCGCAATTCCGGATCCGAGGGGGACAAAGTCTGTCCCCATAGAAATAAATGGGTCCGCAATTCCGTTCCGCAAAAAGAATTGCGGACGTGTGAATGGGGCATAAGGGTCCCTTAGTTACTTGTTAGGTAGTTAGCGCCAAGCCCACCGCACCACAGTCACTGATTTTGGCAGAGATTTTTTCATCCACATTGATTGATGCGAATGAAGAAATCTGTGCCGTTCATTTTTTTTTTGCTCACAATTTAGCCCCACCCAAAATGCCATAACAGTACAAACACCCCACAAATGACCCCATTTTGGAAAGAAGACACCCGAAGATATTCGCTGAGGGGCATAGTGAGTCCATGAAAAATTTAACTTTTTGTCACAAGTTAGCGGAAAGAGAGACTTTGTGAGAAAAAACAATAAAAAATCAATTTCCACTAACTTGTGCCAAAAAAAAAACCTTCTATGAACTTGCCATGCCCCTCACGGAATACCTTGGGGTGTCTTATTTCCAAAATGAGGTCACATGTGGGGTATTTATACTGCCCTGGCATTTTAGGGGCCCTAAAGCGTTAGAAGAAAAATGCTAAAAATGCCCTCCTAAAAGGTAATCATTTTAATTTGGGCCCATTTGCGCATCTTGGCTGCAAAAGCGTCACACATGTGGTATCGCCGTACTCAGGAGAAATAGGAAATGTGTTTTGGGGTATATTTTACATATACCCATGCTGGATGAGAGAAATATCTCTGTAAATTGACAACTTTGTATAACATTTTTTAAAAGTTGTCATTTACAGAGATATTTCTCACACACAGTATGGGTATATGTAAAAATACACCCCAAATCACATTGCCCTACTTCTCCTGAGTACGGCGATACCACATGTGTGACACTTTTTTGAAGCCAAGATGCGCAAAGGGGCCCTAATTCCAATGAGTACCTTTAGGATTTCACAGGGCATTTTTACGCATTTGGATTCTCACGCTTTAGGGCCCCTAAAATGCCAGGGCATTATAAATACCCCACATGTGACCCCATTTTGGAAAGAAGACATCACAAGGTATTCCGTAAGGGGCATGGCGAGTTCACAGAATTTTTTTTTTTTGGCACAAGTTAGCGGAAATTTATATATATATATATATTTTTTTTTACAAAGTCTCATATTCCACTAACTTGTGACAAAAAATACAATTTTACATGAAATCACCGTACCCCTCACGGAATACCTTGGGGTGTCTTCTTTCTAAAATGGGGTCACATGTGGGGTATTTATACTGTCTTGGCATTTTAGGGGCCCTAAAGCGTGAGAAGAAGTCCGGAATCTAAATGCGTAAAAATGCCCTGTGAAATCCTAAAGGTACTCATTGGATTTAGGGCCCCTTTGCGCATCTTGGCTGCAAAAAAGTGTCACACATGTGGTATCACCGTACTCAGGAGGAGTAGGGCAATGTGTGTATTTTTACATATACCCATGCTGGGTTTGAGAAATATCTCGGTAAATGACAACTTTTAAAAAAAATTTATACAAAGTTGTCAGTTTACAGAGATATTTCTCTCACCCAACATGGGTATATGTAAAAATACACTCCAAAACACATTGCCCTACTTCTCCTGAGTACGGAGATACCACATGAGTGACACTTTTTGCAGCCTGAGTGCTCAAAGGGCCCAAATTCCAACGAGAACCTTTAGGTTTTCCAAGGTTGCTCACAATTTAGCCCCACCCAAAATGCCAGAACAGTAAACACACCCCACAAATGACCCCATTTCGGAAAGTAGACACCCCAAAGTATTCACTGAGGGGCATAGTGAGTCCGTGGGAGATTTATTTTTTTGCCAGAAGTTAGCAAAAATGGAAACTTTATTATTATTCTTTTCTTCAGAAAGTGTTATTTTCCGCTAACTTGTGAAAAAAATGAAATGATACATGAACTCATCATGCCCCTCTGCGAATACTTTGGGGTGTCTTCTTTCTAAAATGGTGTCATTTGGGGGTGTTTATACTATCCTGGTATTCTAGCACCTGAAGAAACATGACAGGTGCTCAGAAAGTCAGAGCTGCTTCAAAATGCGGAAATTCACTTTTTTGCACCATAGTTTGTAAACGCTATAATATTTTACCCAAACCAATAAATATACACTTATTGGATTTTTTTTTTTATCAAAGACATGTAGAACAATAAATTTAGAGAAAAATTCATATAGAAATGTAGTTTTAAAAAAAAAAATTACAACAGAAAGTGAAGAATTTCATTTTTTTGCAAAAATTTCGGTCATTTTTAATTAATAGCAAAAAAAGTAAAAATGTCAGCGGCAATAAAATACCACCAAATGAAAGCTCGATTAGTGAGAAGAAAAGGAGGTAAAATTTATTTGGGTGGTAAGTTGTATGACGGAGCAATAAACGGTGAAAGTAGCGTAGTGCAGAATTGTAAAAAGTGGCCTGGTCATTAAGGGTGTTTAAGCTAGAGGGGCTGAAGTGGCTAGAATGGGGGCAAAGTGACTTTAGACGTGAACTGGTCCCTAAAAAGTGGGTTTTTGAAAATTTCTGAGAAATTGAAACTTGGAAAATTGCAAATTTTTCAAAATTTTGGGTAAATTTGGTATTTTTTTATAAATAAAAATGCAATTTTTCGACTCCATTTAACCACTGTCATGAAGTACAATATGTGATGAAAAAACAATCTCAGAATGGCCTGCATAAGTAAAAGCGTTTAAAAGTTATCACCACATAAATTGACAATGGTCAGATTTGCAAAAAATGGCTGAGTCCATAAGGTGAAATTGGGCCGAGTCCTTAAGAGGTTTTTAACATTTTATGACGCAAACATTGGACAAAGACATGAGAATTCCTCTTTTACTAAAATTTAATAAAGAAAAAGTCTTATAGAACTTTTATAGAGGCTTAGAAGAATAACATATTTTTTCAGGTTGCCAGATCTTTTATTGTTAAAAAGTATTAATTGCACAACTAGAGAGAAAATACAATAAATAACATACAAAGCAGAAGTCAGACACTTTAGAAAAGAATACTAGATTTATTAAGATCACAATTAGAGATGAGCGAATCTTTCAAAAATTCCATTCGGCCGGTTTGCCGAATTTTTTGAAAAGATTTGGTTCGATACGAATTTATTTTCGGTGAATCGCTTTAAAAACCAGCTATTTCCTGGCTGCAAAGAGACTTTATAGTGGTGTAGAACACTGTGCCTTGCTGTAACACGCATAGGGAGTCTGCTGTGGTAGTGAAAAAATACTGTGAGTCAGCATGGCATGCAGATGACAGGCGCAGCTCTTAGAGTCACTGCACACTTCACTTATTTGGCCAGACACAGGGCCAAAACTGACCAAATATTGTTAGCGTCAAGAAGAAACGCACTCCTTTTACATCCTCGTCAGCTGATTCCACATAGATGTCTACAGAACCTGTTCTGTTAAACGCTTAAGTAGAGCCCCCCGACAGAATGGAGAGGGTGTCAGCAGTAAGTTTGTCTTGACATCACTGATTATTTTGCCCTTCCTCTGATCACTCAGAACAATAACCCAGAAAAAATGCATCCTGTCTGTGGAGCATCTGTCTTCACTCGGTCAGCATTTGCTCAGTAATCCACCAGTATTGTTAATGCCAAAAAAAACAGGAGTGGATCCAAAACAGAGAAGACATGTGAATGGAATATTTGCATGTCTTCTGTATTTTGTGCCTACTCCTGCTTTTGGCTACCAAATCATAAGCCAATTCTGAGGGGACCATAGAGGCCTTACAGCTGCTACACAGACAGGATTTGTTGTGCGTCTAATTTTTCCTTCCTTCTAAAATATCAAAAGAAAGGTAAAATAAATGATGATGTCAACCAAGCCGAAAATCAAAATAGTAGCGGGGATGGTGGGAACAGCATGAGAAGTCCACAGAGTGGCCCTATGACATAGTGGTGAGGTTGAAGCAGCATGAGGAGACCACAGAGTGGCCCAATGACAGAGTGTTGAGGTGGCGGCAGCATGAGGAGGCCACAGAGTGGCACAATGACAGAGTGCGGAGGTGGCTGCAGCAGCAGCATCAGGAGGAGGCCACAGAGTGGCACAAGGACAGAGTGTGGAAGTGGTGGCAACAGCAGCATCAGAAGAAGGCAACAGAGTGGCACAATGACAGAGTGTAGAGGTGGTGGCAGCAGCAGAATCAGGAGGAGGCCAGAGAGTGGCAAAATGACAGAGTGTGGAGTTGGAGACAGCATCAGGAGACCACAGAGTGGCACAATGACACAGTGTGGAGGTGGTGGCAGCAGCAGCAGCATCAGGAGGAGGCTACAGAGGGGCACAATGACAGAGTGTGGAGGCGGAAGCAGCAGCATCAGGAGGAGTACACAAAATGGCACAATGACAGACTATGGAGGTGGCAACAGCTTCAGGAGACCACAGAGTGGCACAATGATAGAGTGTTGAGGTGGCAGCAGCATGAAGAGGCCACAGAGTGGCACAATGACAGAGTGTGATGGTGGCTGCAGCAGCAGCATCAGGCGCAGGTCACAGAGTGGCAAAAGGACAGAGTGTGGAAGTGGTGGCAGCAGCAATGTCAGTAGAAGGCCACAGAGTAGCATAATGACACAGTGTGGAGGTGGCAATAGTATCAGGAGGCCACAGAGTATCACAATGACAGAGTGTGGAGATGCCAGTAGCAGCAGCATCAGGAGGAGGCTACGAAGTGGCACAATAACAGAGTGTTGAGGTGGCGGCAGTATGAGGAGGCCACAGAGTGGCTCAAAGACAGAGCGTGGAGGTGGCGGCAGCAGCAGAATCAGGAGGAGGCTACAGAGTGGCACAATGACAGAGTGTGGAGGTGGCGACAGCATCAGGAGATAAAGAAGTGGCACAATGACAGAGTGTGGAGGTGGCGTCAGCAGCAGCATGAGGAGGAGGCTACAGAGGGGCATAATGACAGAGTGTGGAGGTGGCGACAGCATGAGGAGGCACAGAGTGGCACAATGACAGAGTGTGGTGGTGGCGGCATCAGCAGCATCAGGAGGAGGTCACAAAGTGGCAAAATGACAGAGTATGGAGGTGGTGACAGCATCAGGAGACCACAGAGTGGCACAATAACAGAGTGTTGAGGTGGCAGCAGCATGAGGAGGCCACAGAGTGGCACAATGACAGAGTGTGGCGGTGGCGACAGCAGGAGCATCAGGAGGAGGCCACAGAGTGGCACAATGACAGAGTGTGGAGGTGGCAACAGCATCAGGAAACCATAGAGTGGTCACAATGACAGAGGGTGGAGGTGGCGGCAGCAGCAGCATTGGGAGGAGGCCACAGAGTGGCACAATTACAGGGTGTGGAGGTGGCAGCAGTAGGAGCACAAAGTGGCACAATGACAGAGTGTGTAGTTGGCGGCATCATCTGGAGACCACAGAGTGGCACAATGACAGAGTGCGGAGGTGGCAGCATCAGCAGCATCAGGAGGAGGATACAGAGGGGCACAATGACAGAGTGTGGAAGTGGCGACAGCATCGATCTCCATTTGTCAAAATGTGTGTATAGCACCATGGATACAGTTGAGCGACCCGAACTGTAAAGTTCGGGTTCGTATCGAACTTTATGGTTTTTCGCAAACGGACCCGAACATTTCTGTAAAAGTTTGGGTTCGTTGTTCGGCGATTTCTTTGTGCTTTTTGAAAGGCTGCAGGGCAGCCAATCAACAAGTGTTTCACTACTTTGCCCTAAGAAGCCATCACAGCCATGCCTACTAATGGCATGGCTGCGATTGGCTAAGTGCAGCATGTGACCCAGCTTCTATTTAAGCTGGAGTCACATAGCACCGCACGTCACTCTGCTCTTCTCACTGATGCTGTTGCTGCTGTGGGGGAGAGATTAGAAAAGAAATCTGTTGAACTTGGTGGTGTTAAATATTTAAAAAACAGCAATTATTAAAGGGACTATGCTACATATTTGTACCCAGTCCTGAGCCCAGTGATACTGCAAAATAACTTTTAATCCATCTGTTAGTGAGGTGGGGTCGGCGGCAATTTTAGCGACTGCAGTGTTCTTGGAATTGCATGTGACCTGCATGTGTGCCAGGGAAATTAGTCTAGTTATTTTCTGATGGCTTAGTGGAGGAAAAATTCCTTTTTTCTGGCAGGTCAAGTCCCCCTACATTACCTATTTTATAATTTAGCACTGAAATACTGCATTTCTGCAGTTGGGGGAAAAAACCTGTATTGTGGTGCCACAGAGCACTTTTGCATACAACACTGAAAGACCTGTTTTAAAATTTTGCGGTGACATACTGCAGTTAAGGGAATAAACCCGTATTGTGGTGCCACAGAGCACTTTCGCATACAACGCTGAAAAACCTGTGTTAAAATTTTGTGGTGACATACTGCATTTCTGTAGTTGGGGGAATAAACCCGTATTGTGGTGCCACAGAGCACTTTTGCATACAACGCTGAAAAACCTGTTTTCAAATTTTGTGGTGACATACTGCATTTCTGTAGTTAGGGGAATAAACCCGTATTGTGGTGCCA
This sequence comes from Bufotes viridis, assembly GCA_033119425.1. Lineage (NCBI taxonomy): Eukaryota > Metazoa > Chordata > Amphibia > Anura > Bufonidae > Bufotes > Bufotes viridis. The sequence goes on along the minus strand of CM065590.1, from coordinate 291,181,899 downwards.
CAGAGCACTTTTGCATACAATGCTGAAAAACCTATTTTAAAATTTTGTGGTGAGATATTACATCTCTGTAGTTGGGGGATTAAAACCGTATTGTGGTGCCACAGAGCACTTTTGCATACAACGCTGAAAAACCTATTTTAAAATTTAGTAGTGACATACTGCATTTCTGTATTTGGGGGAAAAAAAACTGTATTGTCGTATCACAGAGCACTTTTGCATACAACGCTAAAAACCTGTTTTAAGATTTTGCGGTGGCATACTGCATTTCTGTAGTTGGGGGAATAAACCTGTATTGTGGTGCCACAGAGCACTTTTGCATAGAGCGCTGAAAAACCTGTTTTATAATTTTGCGGTGACATACTGCATTTCTGTAGTTGGCGGAATAAACACTGGTTTTGTGCTACATAGCAGATCTGAGGCCTACCCTATATTTCAGTCATTTTCAGTAACCTGTGGAATTCAGGATTTACACAGTTGGTTGCAAAAACACATGTTTTGTGGTAGATAGCACATTTGAGGTGTACGCTGCGTTTCTGACAGTCAAATTGAACCATTAACTTCTGCGTTTGCATTGTTGGTTTGAAAAATCTAATTAAGTAATTGTATTGAATTGCTCCGTTACACTGTTGTGTGACCTAAAGAAATTTATTCTGTTTATGACACTGGCACTGCCTTACTGTTAGTGAACCTAATTGTTGACTATTGACAGTTAAATTGACACCTGAGATAAACCATCTGTTAGTTTGGCGGGTGAACGCAAATAATGAGGAGAACTTCAAATAAGAGACGTGGACATGGTTGTGGTGGTGTTGGTGGAGCTCCTGTTGCTGGGAGAGAACATGGCCGTTCTGCGTCAGCTACAGGTCCAAGTGAAACACCCTCCTCAGGTGCGAGTAGGCGACAGAACCTGCAGCATTATTGGGCAGGCCCGAATGCCGCTCTACGGATGGTGAGGCCAGAACAAGTACAGGCAATAGTAGATTGGGTGGCTGACAGTGGCTCCAGTTCCTTCACAGTATCTCCCACCCAGTCCTCTGCAGAAAGCTCAGAGTTGGCACCTGCAGCCCATGCCCATCAGTCTTTCACCTCACCCCCTTGAAAATCAGCCAAGCAGTCTGAGCTCCAAGTCATGCAGCAGACTCTTATGCTTTTTGATGACTCTGCTGGCAAGGTTTCCCTGGGCTATTCACATAGCCCTGCACCACAAGTGGAAGACATTGAATGCACTGATGCCCAACCACTTATGTTGCAGGATGAGGACATGGGAGGACCACCGCAGCATGAATTTGATGATGACGAAAGAAAGGTGCCAACTGCTGCGGCTTTCTGCAGTGTACAGACTGACAAGGAGGGCAGGAGTCAAGAATGGGTGGAAGATGATGTGAAGGATGATGAGGTCCTAGACCCTGACTGGACTCAAGTTCATGCTAGTGACATGTGCAGTTCTGAGGAAGTGTCGGTGGTCGCACAGAGGCAACAGCAAAGCAAAAGAGGGAGCAAGGTTCAAAAGCGGAGTGGCCTTCCCCAAGACAGTACGCCTTCTACTGCCCACCGCACCCAGGGACGAGCACACCAAAGCCAGCTCCAAGGAGTTTATTGGTGTGGCAGTTTTTCAGACAATGTCCTGACAACAAGACATGACTAGAGTTGAGCGAACGCCTGGATGTTCGGGTTCGAGATTTGAGAAGTTCGGCCGAACTCCCCGAAAATATTCGGGTTCGGGATCCGAACTCGACCCGAACTTCACCCCAAACCCCATTGAAGTCAATGGGGACCCAAACTTTTGGGCACTAAAAAGGCTGTAAAATAGCCCAGGATAGGGCTAGAGGGCTGCAAAAGGCAGCAAAATGTAGGTAAATCCCCTGCAAACAAATGTGGATAGGGAAATGACTTAAAAAAAAAAAATAATGAACCAATATCAATTGGCAACTTGGAGGAGGAGGAGGTGGAATAGGAGGTTAGGGTGGCATCAGGTGGGAATGCTATGGGAATTGAAGTTCTCATCACAGCCAAAAAGGATTCATGTCTGCCTGCAGTGCCACAGGTCTCATTCACAGATTCAGGGCCATGGCACCCTAAAAGAGAAGAGCGGTCCCGTAACAGCAACACAGGCCTCAACCTGCAATGGAACAGGCCATTATCATTTATGGAGGCCCCCAACACCCAGACAGAAGAGAGGTCATTTGACAGTAAAAAGTGTTTAATGTCTCTCACCCAGACAGCAAGCAATTAAACAAATATAGGCCCCTGACACCCAATGGGGCGGTCATTAGACAGTAAAAAGTGGTAAATGTCTGCCACCAAGACAGCAAGCAAGTACGTGAAATTTAGGCCCCTGACAACCAGACAATGGGGCGGTCATGACAGCAAAAAGAGTTTAATATCTCCCACCAAGACAACAAATGATTAAACAACATATAGGCCCCTGACACCCAGACAATGGGGCGGTCATTAGACAGTAAAAAGTGTTAAATGTCTGCCACCAAGACAGCAAGCAAGTACGTAAAATCTAGGTCCCTGACACCCAGACAATGGGGCGGTCATCAGACAGTAAAAAGAGTTTAATATCTCCCGCCAAAACAACTAATGATTAAACGACATATAGGCCCGTGACACCCAGACAATGGGGCGGTCATTAGACAGTAAAAAGTGTTAAATGTCTGCCACCAAGACAGCAAGCAAGTACGTGAAATTTAGGCCCCTGACACAAAGACAATGGGGCGGTCATGACAGTGAAAAGAGTTTAATATCTCCCACCAAGACAACAAATGATTAAACGACATATAGGCCCCTGACACCCAGACAATGGGGCGGTCATTAGACCGTAAAAAGAGTTAAATGTCTGCCACCAAGACAGCAAGCAAGTACGTGAAAGTTAGGCCCCTGACACCCGGACAGAGGAGAGAGGTCCCATAGCAGCAAAAGAGGCATCATGTAGCCCACCAACGGAGAAGGCCACTTTTAGTTATTTAGGCCCCAGCACCCAGACAGAGGAGAGAGGTCCCAAAGCAGAGAATCAGGCTTTATGTCACCCACCAATGGAGAAGGCCACTTTCAGATATTTAGGCCCCTGGCACCCAGACGGAGTAGAGGTTTATTCAACTTTGGGTTGCCCTGCAAAATAATTAAAAAAAGAGGATTCAATAAAGATGTGCGCTGGAGTACAAAAATATATGGTTAAAGGGAGGCAGTTATAAATGTCTATTCTGCACAAGGGATGGACAGGTCCTGTGGGATCCATGCCTGGTTAATTTTTATGAACGTCAGCTTGTCCACGCTGGCTGTGGACAGGCGGCTGCGTTTGTCAGTAATGACGCCACCTGCCGTGCTGAATACAAATTAAGACAAAACGCTGGCCGCCGGGCAGGCCAGCACCTCTAAGGCAAAAAAGGCTAGCTCTGGCTACGTGGACAATTTGGAGACCCAGAAGTTAAATGGGGCCGAACCATCAGTCAGTACGTGGAGGGGAGTGCAAATGTACTGTTCCACCATGTCAATGAAATGCTGCCTCCTGCTAACACGTTCCGTATCAGCTGGTGGTGCAGTTAGCTGTGGTGTGGTGACAAAACTTTTCCACATCTCTGCCATGCTAACCCTGACCTCAGAGGAGCTGACTGTGACACAGCTGCGTTGGTGACCTCTCGCTCCTCCTCTGCCTTCGCCTTGGGCTTCCACTCGTTCCCCTGTGACATTTGGGAATGATCTCAGTAGCATGTCTACCAACGTGCGCTTGTACTCGCGCATCTTCCTATCACGCTCCAGTGCAGGAAGTAAGGTGGGCACATTGTCTTTGTACCGAGGATCCAGCAGGGTGGCAACCCAGTAGTCCTCACACGTTATAATGTGGGCAACTCTGCTGTTATTGCGCAGGCACTGCAGCATGTAGTCGCTCATGTGTGCCAGGCTGCCCAGAGGTAAGGACAAGCTGTCCTCTGTGGGAGGCGTATCCTCATTGCCCTCAGTTTCCCCCCAGCCACACACCAGCGATGGGCCCGAGCTGTCTGGTGCCATCCATCTGGTGCCTGTGAACATGCTTCATCCTTATCCTCCTCCACCTCCTCCTCGTCATCCAGTAGTAGGCCCTGGCTGGCCACATTTGTACCTGGCCTCTGCTTTAGCAAAAAACCTCCCTCTGAGCCAATTCTAAGAGACTGGCCTGAAAGTGCTAAAAATGACCCCTCTTCCTCAGTGGCGTAACTAGAAATGACTGGGCCCCACAGCAAATTTTTGAATGGGGCCCCCTCCCCCAGTAATTTTTTCACAACCCCTTCCTTTCATGCGCCCCCTTTCCTGTGGCTAGTAAAGATCGCTCTCTCAGACCAGCCTGGCAGCTGTTCCATCCGTTTTCTGCACTGTCTATACTGCCACTGTATATAATTTCATTGTGTAATACTGTTGAGGGGCCCTGAAAAAATCTTTTAATACTTCTCCTTCTATTGGATGGGCCCCTTCTGGGTCAGGGCCCCAAAGCAGCTGCTTCCCCTGCTTCCCCTATAGTTACGCCCCTGCTCTTCCTCCTCCTCCTCCTCCTGGGCCACCTCCTCTACCATCATCGCCATAAGTGTTTTCTCAAGGAGACATAGAAGTGGTATTGTAACGCTGATAACGGCGTCATTGCCACTGGCCATGTTGGTGGAGTACTCGAAACAGCGCAAAAGGGCACACAGGTCTCGCATGGAGGCCCAGTCATTGGTGGTGAAGTGGTGCTGTTCCGCAGTGCGACTGACCCGTGCGCGCTGCAGCTGAAACTCCACTATGCACTATGGCCTGCTGCTGCTCGCACAGTCTCTCCAGCATGTGCAAGGTGGAGTTCCACCTGGTGGGCACGTCGCAAATGAGGCGGTGAGCGGGAAGGCCGAAGTTACGCTGTAGCGCAGACAGGCGAGCAGCAGCAGCAGGGTGTGAACACCGGAAGCGTGCACAGACGGCCCGCACTTTATGCAGCAGCTCTGACATGTCGGGGTAGTTGTGCATAAACTTCTGCACCAACAAATTCAGCACATGTGCCAGGCAAGGGATGTGCATCAAACCGGCTAGTCCCAGAGCTGCGACGAGATTTTGCCCATTATCGCACACCACCAGGCCGGGCTTGAGGCCCACCGGCAAAAATCACTCGTCGGTCTGTTGATCAATACCCCGCCACAACTCCTACGCGGTGTGGGGCCTGTCCCCCAAACATATGAGTTTCAGAACTGCCTGCTGACGTTTACCCCGGGCTGTGCTGAAGTTGGTGGTGAAGGTGTGTGGCTGACTGGATGAGCAGGTGGAAGAAGAGGAGGAGGAAGCGGAGTAGGAGGAGGAGTCTACAGGAAGCAAAGAATGATGCCCTGTGATCCTTGGCGGCGGAAGGACGTGCGCCAAAGAACTCTCCGCCTGGGGCCCAGCCGCCACTACATTTACCCAGTGTGCAGTTAGGGAGATATAGCGTCCCTGAATGTGCTTACTGGTCCATGTATCTGTGGTTAGGTGGACCTTGCCACAGATGGCGTTGCGCAGTGCACACTTGATTTTATCGGATACTTGGTTGTGCAGGGAAGGCACGGCACTCTTGGAGAAGTAGTGGCGGCTGGGAACAACATACTGTGGGACAGCCATCGCCATCAGCTGTTTGAAGCTGTCTGTGTCCACCAGCCTGAATGACAGCATTTCAAAGGCCAGTCGTTTAGAAATGCTGGCATTAAGGCCCAGGGCTCGAGGGTTTGTCTCCAATGTTTGTGAGATGGAGAGCTGAATGCTGCCATGTGACATGGTGGAGATGCTTGGTGACGGAGGTGGTGGTGTTGGTGGCACATCCTCTGTTTGGTGGGCGGCAGGTGCCAACATTCCTTCCAAGGCGGAGGAAGAGGCCAAGGCAGCAGCAGAAGAGGGAGTAGGGAGAGCCTGAATGAGTTCCTTGTTTTTAAGGTGTTTACTCCACTGCAGTTCATGCTTTGCATGTAGATGCCTGGTCATGCAGGTTGTGCTAAGGTTCAGAACGTTAATGCCTCACTTCAGGCTCTGATGGCACAGCGTGCAAACCACTCGGGTCTTGTCGTCAGCACACTGTTTGAAGAAGTGCCATGCTAGGGAACTCCTTAAAGCTACCTTTGGGGTGCCTGGTGGATTTGGCCAGTAGCAGGCGAACTCTCTTGGCGGCGGCTGTTCTGCTTTTGCTCCGTGCTCCCTCTATTGCTGCGCTGTTGGATCGGTCTCACCACTGCCTCTTTCTCTGAACTATGAAAGTCAGTGGCACGACCTTCATTCCATGTGGGGTCTAGGACCTCATCGTCCCCTGCATCGTCTTCCACACAGTCTTCCTCCCTGACCTCCTGTTCGGTCTGCACACTGCAAAAAGACACAGCAGTTGGCACCTGTGTTTCGTCATCATCAGAGACGTGCGCACTCTGATGAGGTGGTATTCCCATGTCCTCATCATCAGGAAACATAAGTGGTTGTGCATCAGTGCATTCTATGTCTTCCACCACTGGGGTAGGGCTAGGTAAATTCCCTTGGGAAACCCTGCCAGCAGAGTCTTCAAACAGCATAGGAAAATGCTGCATAACTTGAGACTCTGACAGTTTCCCTGATATGCATGGGGGTGATGTGACAGACTGATGGGCTTGGTTTTCAGGCGCACCTGTGCGCTTTCTGCAGAAGACCGGGTGGGAGATAATGTTGTGAACGTGCTGGATCCACTGTCGGCCACCCAATTGACTATAACCTGTGCTTGCTCAGGCTTTACCATCCTTAGAACGGCATTGGGCCCCACCAAATATCGCTGTTAATTCTGGCGGGTACTGGAACCTGAGGTAGTTGGTTCACTAGGACGTGTGGCTGTGGCAGAATGGCCACGTCCTCTCCCAGCACCAGAGGGTCCACTAACAACACCACGACCATGTCCGCGTCCCTTACTAGGTGTTTTCCTCATTGTTACCGTTCACCACAATAAGAAAAAAATTATTTGGCCCAATGGATTGAATTCGAATTCAGGCCTTCTTTTACAGGCACCTATGAGATGCACAATAGTGTGTGCAAATTTAGAGGATTATGCTTTCAGCACTTGTATTTTAACACTTAGTGTAATATACCCTTTTACAGAAAGAAATACACTTGGAGATGCACGGTAGCGTGTGCAAATATAGAGGATTTATTTATCAGGTCTTGTATTTAGACGCTAACACGCTGAGTGTAATATACCCTTTGACGGACAGATTTAGGCCTCTTTCACACGGGCGTTGCGGGTGCACTCCGTCAAACAGTGCGGGTGCGTTGCGGGAATCGCAGCAATTTTTCCCTGCGAGTGCAAAGCGCTGTCATGCGTTTTGCACGTGCGGGAGAAAAATCGGCACTTTTGGTACCCAGACCCGAACCTGCACTTCTTCACAGAAGTGCATGTTCGGGTCAGAAATTGTCCCGCTGGTATTATTTCACATTATAACATAGTTATAATGTGAAATAATACCCTTGGCCATCTTCCTAATGTTGAACCCGGTGCTGAATGGGTTAAAAATAATAAACTAATATTAACATACCTGTTCCATTTGTTCGCGAAGCCCGGCATCCTCTCCGTTAGCTTGCTTGTAGGAAAAGGACCTGTGATGATGTCACAGCATCACATGGCCCAATCACATGCTCCATCACTATGGTGATGGAGCATGTGATTGGGCCATGTGATGTGACATCATCACAGGTCCTTTAGATCATAGATGCTGCAGGGAAAGAGAGGACAGATCGCGACTACGCGATCAAGCGGCTAAGGTAAGTTAACTTTTATTATTTTTAACCCCTTCCTCATCATTTAACAATGCATTCTTTATTAAGAATGCTATTATTTCCCTTATAACCATGTTATAAGGGAAATAATAGAGATTGGGTCCCGTTGCTAAGCAACAATGCGGGAAAATCGCAACGCATCCGCACTTGGTTGCGGATGCTTGCGATTTTCCCGCAGCCCCATTCACTTCTATGGGGCCTGCGTTGCGTGGAAAACGCAGAAACTGGAGCATGCTGCGATTTTCACGCAACGCAGAAGTGATGCGTGAAAATCACCGCTCATGTGCACAGCCCCATAGAAATGAATGGGTCCGGATTCAGTGCGGGTGCAATGTGTCCTCCTCACGCGTTGCACCCGCGCGGAAAACTCGCCCGTGTGAAAGGGGCCTTACACTTGGCCAGCAACAGCTGAAACCACTGATTTACGGTATTGCTATTTTGGCAATTGAATTTCACCCCAGAGCAAAATATATCCTTTGCCGGACACTATTAAACTTGGCCAGCCACTGCTGGGACACCAGATTTAGGGGACTGCTATTTTGGCAATTGAATTTCACCCCAGAACAAAATCTATCCTTTGCCGGACACTATTAATCTGGGCCAGCCACTGCTGGGACACCAGATTTAGGGAATTGCTATTTTGGCAATTAAATTTCACCCCAGAAAAAAATATATCCTTTGACACACACAAATTAACTTGGCCAGCCACAGCTGAAACCACTGATTTATGGTATTGCTATTTTAGCAATTGAATTTCACCCCAGAACAAAATATATCCTTTGCCGGACAGTAGGATAAAGTATTCGTGGAGGGGCATGGTGAGTTCATGTTTCATTTCATTTTTTTTCACAAGTTAGCAGAAAATTACACTTTCTGAGGAAAAAAAAAATATAATAAAGTTTCAATTTCTGCTAACTTCAGGCAAAAAAATAAATAAAATTCAGACGGACTCACTATGCCCCTCAGTGAATACCTTGGGGTGTCTACTTTCCGAAATGGGGTCGTTTGTGGGGTGTGTTTACTGTTCTGGCATTTTGGGCGGGGCTAAATTGTGAGCAGCCATGTAAAACCTAAAGGTACTCGTTGGAATTTGGGCCCCTTTGCGCACCCAGGCTGCAAAAAAGTGTCACTTATGTGGTATCGCCGTACTAAGGAGAAGTAGGGCAATGTGTTTTGGGGTGTATTTTTACATATACCCAACATGTCTCAAAGTATGGTTATATATAAAAATACACCCCAAAACACATTGCCCTACTTCTCCTGAGTATGGCGATACCACATGAGTAACACTTTTTTGCAGCCTGGGTGGGCAAAGGGGCCCTAATTCCAATGAGTACCTTTAGGATTTCACTGGGCATTTTTACGCATTTGGATTCCAGACTTCTTCTCACGCTTTAGGGGCCCTAAAATGCCAGGTCAGTATAAATACCCACAAGTGACCCCATTTTGGAAAGAAGACACCCAAGGTATTCCGTGAGGGGTATGGTGAGTTCATGTAAAATTTTATTTTTTGTCACAAGTTAGTGGAATATGAGACTTTGTAAAAAACAAAATTAAAAAAAAAAATATCAATTTCCGCTAACTTGTGCCAAAAAATAAAAATGCTGTGAACTCGCCATGCCCCTCACAGAATACCTTGGGGTGTCTTCTTTTCAAAATGGGGTCAAATGTGGGGTATTTATACTGACCTGGCATTTTAGGGGCCCTAAAGCGTGAGAATCCAAATGCGTAAAAATGCCCTGTGAAATCCTAAAGGTACTCATTGGAATTTGGGCCCCTTTGCGCATCTTGGCTGCAAAAAAGTGTCACTCATGTGGTATCGCCGTACTCAGGAAAAGTAGGGCAATGAGTTTTGGGGTGTCTTCTTTCCAAAATGGGGTTACATGTGGGGTATTTATACTGCCCTGGCATTTTAGGGGCCCTAAAGCGTGAGAAGAAAAATGCGTAAAAATGCCCTCCTAAAAGGTACGCATTGGGATTTGGGCCCCTTTGCGCATCTTGGCTGCTAAAAAGTGTCACTCATGTGGTATCGCCATACTCAGGAGAAGTAGGGCAATGTGTTTTGGGGTGTATTTTTACATATACCCATGCTGGGTGAGATAAATAGCTCTGTAAATTGACAACTTTGAATAAAAAAATGTAAAAAGTTGTCGTTTACAGCGATATTTCTCACACAAAGTATGGGTATATATAAAAATACACCCCAAAGCACATTGCCCTACTTCTCCTGAGTACGGCGATACCACATATGTGCCACTTTTTTGCAGCCAAGATGAGCAAAGGGGCCCTAAAACCAATGAGTACCTTTAGGATTTCACAGGGCATTTTTCCGCATTTGGATTCTCACGCTTTAGGACCCCTAAAATGCCAGGGCAGTATAAATACCCCACAAGTGACCCCATTGTGGAAAGAAGACACCCCAAGGTATTCTGTGAGGGGCCTGGCGAGTTCACAGAAAAAAAAAATTTTGGCACAAGTTAGCGAAAATTGATATATATATTTTTTTTTTTTACAAAGTCTCATATTCCACTAACTTGTGACAAAAAATAAAATTTTACATGAACTTACCATACCCCTCACGGAATACCTTGGGGTGTCTTCTTTCTAAAATGGGGTCACATGTGAGGTGTTTGCACTGCCCTGGCATTTGAGGGTCTCCGCAATCATTACACGTATGGCCAGCATTAGGAGTTTCTGCGAATCTCCTTATATTGAGCAGACGGGTAATGAGATTTTTTTTTTTCCGTTCAGCCTCTGGGCTGAAAAAAATAAATAAATGAACGGCACAGATTTTTTCATTCGCATCGATCAATGTGGATGAAAAAATCTCTGCCAAAATCAGTGACTGCGGTGCGGTGGGCTGGGCGCTAACTACCTAACAAGTAACTAACTAACTGGTGGTGATAAGGGACCCTTAGGCCCCATTCACACGTCCGCAATTCTGTTTGCGGAACGGATTTGCGGACCCATTCATTTCTATGGGGACAGACTTTGTCCCGCTCGGATCCGGAATTACGGATCCGCGCTTCCGGGTCTGCACTTCTGTTCCGCAAAAATATAGAACATGTCCTATTCTTGTCCGCAATTGCGGACAAGAAAAGGCATTTTCTATATAGTTCTGGCAATGTGCGGATCTGCAAAATGCGGAAAGCACATTGCCGGTGTCCGTGTTTTGAGGATCTGTGGATCCGTGGATCAGATCCGCGGATCCGTGAATCCACGGATCCGCAAAACACATATGGACGTCTGAATGGAGCCTTACAAGGGGTGTGATCAGTGACAGGGGGGAGATCAGTGACAGGGGGGTGATCAGGGACTCTATATGGGGTTATCAAGGGGTTAACAAGGGGTTAATAAGTGAGGGGGGGTGGGGGGGGGTGTTAGTGTAGTGTTTGGTGCAACTTTACATAGCTACCTGGTCCTCTGGTGGTCGATCCCAGTAAATGGGACCACCAGAGGACCAGTAGCAGGTATATCAGACGCTGTTAATAAAACAGCGTCTGATATACCTGTTTGATGCGATTTAATTCGCATCTACAGCCTGGCAGCGATTGATTATCACTGGCAGGCTGTAGTTAAACTCCTGAGATGCGCGGCACTGTTCACAGGAAATCTCACGTCTCTCAAGAAGACGCGCCGATGCGTCAGATCAGAACCGCAGGATCTCCCGCCGGAAGCATCTGTGCGTTAGGCGGTCCTGTAGTGGTTAAACTTGGCCAGCCACTGCCGGGACACCAGATTTACGGTATTGCTATTTTGGCAATTGAATTTCACCCCAGAAAAAAAAAATATCCTTTGCCGGACATTATTAAACTTGTCCAGTCACAGATGGAACACCATATTTACTGTACTTATATTTTTGCAACTGTATTTCACCCCAGAACAAAATCTATCCCTTGTCGGATACTATTAAACTTGTCCAGTCACAGCTGGAACACCAGACTTAGGGGATTGCTATTTTGGCAATTGAATTTCACTCCAGAACAAAATATATCATTTGCCGGACACTATTAAACTTGGCCAGCCACAGCTGAAACCTCTGATTCATGGTATTGGTATTTTGGCAATTGAATTTCACCCCAGAACAAAATATATCCTTTGCCGGACACTATTAAACTTGGCCGGTCACAGCTGAAACCACTGATTAATGGTATTGCTATTTTGGCAATTTAATTTCACCCCATAACAAAATATATCCTTTGACTTACACTATTAAACTTGGCCAGCCACAGCTGGGACACCAGATTTAGGGGATTACTATTTTGGCAATTGAATTTCACCCCAGAAAATGATCTTTCCTTTGCCGGACACTATTAAACTTGGCCAGCCACTGCTGGGACACTAGATTTAGGGGAATGCTATTTTGGCAATTGAATTTCACCCCAGAACAAAATCTATCCTTTGCCAGACACTATTGAATTTGGGCAGCCACAGCTGAAACCACTGATTTACGGTATTGCTATTTTAGCAATTGAATTTCACCCAATAACAAAATCTATCCTTTGCCGGACACGATTAAACTTGGCCAGCCACTGCTGGGACACCAGATTTAGGGGATTTCTATTTTGGCAATAGAATTTCACTCCAGAACAAAATCTGTCCTTTGCCGGACACTATTCAACTTGGCCAGCCACAGCTGAAACCACTGATTTACAGTATTGCTATTTTGGCAATTGAATTTCACCCCAGAAAAATATCTATCCTTTGCCGGACACTATTAAACTTTGCCAGCCACAGCTTAAACCACTGATTTACGGTATTGCTATTTTGGCAATTGAATTTCACCCCAGAAAAATATCTATCCTTTGCCGGACAGTATTAAACTTAGCCAGCCACAGCTGGAACACCAGATTTAGGGGCTTGCTATTTTGGCAATTGAATTTCACCATAGAAATAAAATCTATCATTTGCCAGACAGCAGACAGTATTACACTTGGCTAGCCACAGCTGGAACACCAGATTTAGGGGATTGCTATTTTGGCAATTGAATTTCACCCCTCAATAAAATATAGAAATTTCTATTCTGAGTTTCTAGAGGTGACAATAAGCACAGCCAAGCCCCTGATGTAGGATATAGCAAAAAAAAAAAACTAGTATTGATGGATTGATGGACTTGGTGGCAGCTTGTGCTGGTGCACCACAAGACACAAAATGGCCGCCAATCACCCCAGAAAAAAGTGACAGAAAAACGCTCTGTGCAGCCTAAAAACCAGTGAGCAATTAACTAGCAGAAGTTGAATGATTCACAGCTGTACATCGATCACTTCATTAGGTGTTTTTGCTGACTTTTCCCTGCCTAATCTCTCCCTCACAGCAGCTGCATCCTATCCCTACACTAATCAGAGCAGAGTGACGTGCGGCGCTACATGACTCCAGTTTAAATAGAGGCTGGGTCACATGCTGCACTTGGCCAATTACAGCCATGCCATTAGTAGGCATGGCTGTGCTGGCTTTTTAGGGCAAGAAGTAAAACGCTAGCTGATTGGCTGCTGTGCAGCAATTCAGAAAGCGGGAAGAAATCGTCGAACAACGGACCTGAACCTGAACTTTTTTCAAAATGTTCGGGTCCGGGTTCGTGTCCCGAACACCCCAAAATTTGGTACGAACCCAAACTATACAGTTCGGGTTCGCTCAACTCTAGACATGACATGAGTGGTTTGCACGTTGTGCCATCAGATTCTGAAGCAAGGCATAAACATTCTAAGCCTAAGCACAACCTGCATGACCAGGCATCTACATGCAAAGCATGAACTGTAGTGGAGTGAACACCTTAAAAACGAAGAAATGTCTTAGGCTCCTCCTGCTTCCTCTTATGCTGCTGTCTGTGCCTCTTTCTCCTAATCTGGAGTCACAGTGGCACCTGCCAACCAGCAAACAGAGGATGTGCCCCCAACACCACCACCTTCGTCTCCATTACCAAACACCTCCACCATGTCACACGCAAGTGTTCAGCTGTCCATCTCCCAAACACTGGAGAGAAAGAGGAAATACCCACGTACCTTCCCTCGTTCCCTTGCCCTGAATGCTAGCATTTGAAAATTACTGGCCTTTGAAATGCTGTTATTCCGTCAGGTGGAGACGGACTGTTTTAAACAGCTGATGGCAGAGGCTGTCCCACAGTACATTCCCAACCGCCACTACTTTTCCAGGCGAGCCATCTCTTCCCTGCACAACCAAGTGGAGGATAAAATCAAGTGTGCACTGCGCAACGCCATCTGTGGCAAGGTCGACAGAACCACAGATATATGGACCAGTAAGCATGGGCATGGACGCTATATCTCCCTAACTGCACACTGGGTAAATGTAGTAGCGGCTGGGCCGGAGGCTGATAGCGGTTTAGCGCATGTCCTTCCACCACCGAGGATCGCAGGCCATCAATCTTTGCCCCCTGTTGCCTCCTCCTCCTACTCTGCTTCCTGCTCCTCCTCTTCTACCACCTCCTCATCTGGTCAGTAAAAGACCTTCACCACCAACTTCAGCACAGCCTTTGGGGGACAAACCTCACACCACACAGGAGCTGTGGAGGGGCATAGAAGAACAGACCGATGAGTGGTTGCTGCCATTGAGCCTCAAGTCCGGCCTGGTGGTGTGCGATAATGGGCAAAATCTCATAGCAGCTCTGGGGCTAGCCGGTTTGACACACATCCCTTGCCTGGCGCATGTGCTGAATTTGATGGTGCAGAAATTCCTTAAAAATTACCCAGACATGTCAAAGCTGCTGCAGAAAGTGTGGTCCATCTGTGCGCACTTTCGGCATTCTCACCCTGCTGCTGCTTGCCTGTCTGCGCTGCAGCGTAAATTCAGCCTTCCTGCTCACCCCCTTATATGCAACATGCCCACCAGGTGGAACTCCACCTTGCATATGCTGGAGACACTGTGCGAGCAGCAGCAGGGGAAAGTGGAGTTTGAGCTGCAGCACGCACGGGTCAGTTGCTCAGCGGAACAGCACCACTTCACCGCTAATGAGTGGTCCTCCATGCGAGACCTGTGTGCCTTGTTGCAGTGTTTCATGTACTCTACCTACATGGCCAGTGGTGATGATTGTAAACAGAGAAAAAAGAAAAAAAGGGAGGGGTTAAAAGGCACCCTAGGGAAAGGGGCAGAAAAACTCAGAGAGGGCGCCAAAGGCTGGAAAATACTCTAGAAATTAATATATAGTCAATTCACTCTAGGTCTCTTATGGTTTAAAAAAGTAACTACCAGGGTAAGGCTGCTTTAGGACTAACGCTCACAGAAACGGAGCGTTCTAAGAACAAAACTGTAAAATGGAAAAATGTCCTAATAAAATAGCGCCAATCCCTGTAGTTAGAAACAATAATAAATGAACTTACTTCACTAGGGGGCTGATCAACAGAACCGGATCTGTGACCTTCACCCCCTAAGCCAGGATAGCGTTGACAAAAATCACTAGGCTTCCCAGAACCTTATCCAGTTGAATCAGCTCAATGAAAGTGGAAGGTAGTGCAGATAGAAACCAGTGCAGGATGAATAAAATCCACTTACTTCAGTGGGGGGGCTAGTCGGGTAGGCTAAGGAAACCTCAGCCCCAGACGTACCTCCCCCACGATGTCCAGGTTCGCTTCAACAGCACGTCCTTTGGTCGAATATCCTGGGCGGATGTGCAATATGGAATGATATTCGGAGGTTAGCAAAGAGGCTCCCTCCGTGGACAAATCGATCCTTTTTGTATCTTATTTTATTATTAGTTAAAATAATTTTTTCCTATAAGTTAACTCAACGCGTTTCGGGGATAAACCCCTTCCTCAGGAGTAAAAAGACACACAAAACAAACCAACATTAAACATCCAACTCACACAGTCTGAGAATAAATAGTCTTTTTGGCGCCAAGTCCCGGCGTGTGGAGAAGACGCTGTTCAATGGAACGCAAACGGAAGTTCTAAGGTGGAGCATAAGCGTCATTTCCTGTGGTGGAATGCGGAAGTATTAGTCTCTCATGGTTTGCGTTCCAGGGTGAAATATACAATACCGGAAGGATTAGTGCGAAGCTCAGAAGAAGATCGCATGTTACCAATAGTTGAATGACACAATATTATCTGGAAATTGTCTGTTTTTGGAGTCTATGTATAAAAGAAAGGGGGGAATTTTCACATAATAAAAATTCATCTAACCCTAGGAAGACTAATAAGGACTATATAAATATGTAGGGTAATTTTTGGTATATTCCATACTATTTTGTCTAGATAAATAAGTCTATATTTATATAATCCGTATTATACAATATCCATACTTTAAATTATAGCAACCAAATAATTATAATATTATATAAAAGAAGTTGACTAAAAGATATATTATCTAAAAATAATAATAATAATGTAGAAGGTCTACACATAAAGAGAAAGTATAGAAAGAATATCAATATCCATAAACATATAGACGTATACAAAAGGGAAAACGGATCTTACAGTAATTAATACTGGTAAAGAGAGGTAATTAAAAATAATAATTATAATTATATATACATATAACTAAGCTCATGCAAATATGCACACTCCCATACACATATGTACATATATACCTATATCTGTATATCTATATCTATATCTATATATATACCTATATCTGTACATCTATATCTATATCTATATAAAAGACAAGCGCATAAGATATATAAGTAAAAGACAAGCGCATAAGATATATATGTATATCTATATCTATATCTATATAAAAGACAAGCGCATAAGAATGAAAAGATGTATATGGAATTGATGTAGATATATACGAACAATTGGGATCATTAAATGTTCATATGTATGAACAATTAAGATCATTAGATATTCACATATATGGTTAAAACTCATTGGATGGAAATCCTAGTTGACCCTGTTTAGTAGTTGTACTCCACTCCCTATATAAATACTGTTAGGGTATAACCAATATGTCTCCACTTGATAGATATAAAAGGATCGATGTTCTGATTATACATATGTATCCCTAACGCGGATGACAGAGGGGTCTGATGAACATGAGAGAATTGGTCTAGATATTCCCATTGCTGATATGTATCGCTACAATGGAAGACAAAGGGGTGCAAAAGCTGTTCATTAATATCCCAACCAAAAATTCGTAGAGTTAGGAGCAAAGTTTCATAATTAAGATTGATACATTTCCTTGATTGAAGTGAATACATGGGGTTTAGTAATTAAAGTGTTCTAGTGATTCATTTAAACCAAATGGCATTAAGGTGTTGAGCTGAAAAATCCAGAACATTTCCTTTCTGGATAAAGTCTGGAAAGAATTTGGGACCCACTCTAGGGGTTACTCTCAGGAGATCTGCATTCCCCTGGTGGACCTTCGTAAAATGCCTCGGTATGCTGTGTGTTTTCACATTCCTCGTAATGTTTGAACGGTGCTCGTTCATCCGTTCGCGTAGGGTCTGGGTCGTACGTCCTACGTAAAGAGAGTTGCATGGACATTGTAATAAATAAATGATGTTAGTAGTGTCACAACTCATGTTATGTTTAAGGACAATGGGATCCTTTTGAGATGGAATTTGAAAGGTTTTCCCACATTGTAACATCCGGCAGCACTTACACTTTTGGATCCACATTTGTATGCGCCGATTATTTTAGGTCGGACCACATCCATTTGTTGTTGTTTGTCGACCCGTTTAGGACAGGACGGAGCTATTAAATTTTTAAGGTCTTGGCCCGTCGGAATGTAAGGATTGGGGCCTTAGGTAGATCATTTATTAGAATTGGATCTTGGAGTAGGATTTTCCAATGTTTGTTGAGTATTTTCCTGATTTCTATGTGTTTTGCATTATAGGTAGTAATCATCCCGCATTTACGGGGTTGGGTTTGGCTCATTTGTGTTTTCTTTTTGGTGGTTAGGTTCTTTTGCTGAGTTTCTTGGAGAATTCTCTTTTCAGCCTCTAAAACTACTTTTTTGGGGTAACGTCTTTCCTTAAATCTCTCCTTTAAAATGCCAATCTGTTCTCTTATGGTTTTATCTTCCGTACAGTTTCTCCTTATGCGTTTCATCTGTCCGAAGGGAATGTTTGTTTTCCATTTTTTATGATGGCAACTGGTAAAATCTAAATAACTGTTTGTATCAACTTTTTTAAAATGGGTTTTTGTGATCAATTTACTGTCAATGATGGATATATGTAGGTCTAGAAAGATTGCTTCAGTTGGGTGATGGTCTAGTGTAAAGTTAATATTCCAATCATTCTTATTCAATTCCTCTACGAAATTGGTTAGTTTCTCCGCTTCTCCTTCCCATATTATAATAACATCGTCTATGAACCTTTTATAGAATTTGACATTGGGGTGTTCAAGCAAACCTTTGTCCCTTTCAAACTCCCCATGAAGAGGTTTGCGTAGGCCGGTGCGAATTTTGTGCCCATCGCGGTACCCCTTTTTGTTGATATATTTTATCTTCATGAGTGAAATAGTTGTGATTCAGGATAAATTTTATGGAGTCTAAAATGAATTCTTTTTGTACCACTGGCATTTTGAAGTCTGTGTAAAGAATGTTTTCAACAGACCTGATGCCTAATGAGTGGGTGATATTGCTGTAAAGAGAACAAACATCCAGGGTTGCCCACCTATAGTTTTCCTTCCAGACAACTGATTGTAAGATGTCAAGTAAATGTGAGGTATCCTTCAGATATGAGGGGAGTTCTAGGACATAACGTTGTAGGATACCGTCCACGTAATCTGATAGATTAGCTGTTAAAGATCCCACCCGGATATAATGGGTCTCCCAGGGGGCTGTGTCAGAGACTTATGAATTTTGGGTAAAAAGTAGAACCTTGCTATGGATGGATGTGTATTGTTGAGGAAAAATTTTTCTTTTTTATTTAAAACCCCTAATGTGAAGCCTTCATCTATTAGTGCCTCAGCTTCTTCTTGTAAAGATTTGTGGGGTCTAGTTTCAAAAGACCATAATACTCCTCATCGGACAATATGCGAAGACATTCCTTCCTATAAAATTCTGAGTCCATGATCACTATGCCCCCCTTATCCGCATTTTTTATAACTATATTGTTGTTGCGGGCCAGAGAGTTTATAGCTTGGCCCGCAACAACAATATGGTTATAAAAAAATGCGGATAAGGGGGGGGGGGCATAGTGATCATGGACTCAGAATTTTATAGGAAGGAATGTCTTCGCATATTGTCCGATGAGGAGTATTATGGTCTTTTGAAACTAGACCCCACAAATCTTTACAAGAAGAAGCTGGGGGCACTAATAGATGAAGGCTTCACATTAGGGGTTTTAAATAAAAAAGAAAAATTTTTCCTCAACAATACACATCCATCCATAGCAAGGTTCTACTTTTTACCCAAAATTCATAAGTCTCTGACACAGCCCCCTGGGAGACCCATTATATCCGGGGTGGGATCTTTAACAGCTAATCTATCAGATTACGTGGACGGTATCCTACAACGTTATGTCCTAGAACTCCCCTCATATCTGAAGGATACCTCACATTTACTTGACATCTTACAATCAGTTGTCTGGAAGGAAAACTATAGGTGGGCAACCCTGGATGTTTGTTCTCTTTACAGCAATATCACCCACTCATTAGGCATCAGGTCTGTTGAAAACATTCTTTACACAGACTTCAAAATGCCAGTGGTACAAAAAGAATTCATTTTAGACTCCATAAAATTTATCCTGAATCACAACTATTTCACTCATGAAGATAAAATATATCAACAAAAAAGGGGTACCGCGATGGGCACAAAATTCGCACCGGCCTACGCAAACCTCTTCATGGGGAGTTTGAAAGGGACAAAGGTTTGCTTGAACACCCCAATGTCAAATTCTATAAAAGGTTCATAGACGATGTTATTATAATATGGGAAGGAGAAGCGGAGAAACTAACCAATTTCGTAGAGGAATTGAATAAGAATGATTGGAATATTAACTTTACACTAGACCATCACCCAACTGAAGCAATCTTTCTAGACCTACATATATCCATCATTGACAGTAAATTGATCACAAAAACCCATTTTAAAAAAGTTGATACAAACAGTTATTTAGATTTTACCAGTTGCCATCATAAAAAATGGAAAACAAACATTCCCTTCGGACAGATGAAACGCATAAGGAGAAACTGTACGGAAGATAAAACCGTAAGAGAACAGATTGGCATTTTAAAGGAGAGATTTAAGGAAAGAGGTTACCCCAAAAAGTAGTTTTAGAGGCTGAAAAGAGAATTCTCCAAGAAACTCAGCAAAAGAACCTAACCACCCAAAAGAAAACACAAATGAGCCAAACCCAACCCCGTAAATGCGGGATGATTACTACCTATAATGCAAAACACATAGAAATCAGGAAAATACTCAACAAACATTGGAAAATCCTACTCCAAGATCCAATTCTAATAAATGATCTACCTAAGGCCCCAATCCTTACATTCCGACGGGCCAAGACCTTTAAAAATTTAATAGCTCCGTCCTGTCCTAAACGGGTCGACAAACAACAACAAATGGATGTGGTCCGACCTAAAATAATCGGCGCATACAAATGTGGATCCAAAAAGTGTAAGTGCTGCCGGATGTTACAATGTGGGAAAACCTTTCAAATTCCATCTCAAAAGGATCCCATTGTCCTTAAACATAACATGAGTTGTGACACTACTAACATCATTTATTTATTACAATGTCCATGCAACTCTCTTTACGTAGGACGTACGACCCAGACCCTACGCGAACGGATGAACGAGCACCGTTCAAACATTACGAGGAATGTGAAAACACACAGCATACCGAGGCATTTTACGAAGGTCCACCAGGGGAATGCAGATCTCCTGAGAGTAACCCCTAGAGTGGGTCCCAAATTCTTTCCAGACTTTATCCAGAAAGGAAATGTTCTGGATTTTTCAGCTTAACACCTTAATGCCATTTGGTTTAAATGAATCACTAGAACACTTTAATTACTAAACCCCATGTATTCACTTCAATCAAGGAAATGTATCAATCTTAATTATGAAACTTTGCTCCTAACTCTACGAATTTTTGGTTGGGATATTAATGAACAGCTTTTGCACCCCTTTGTCTTCCATTGTAGCGATACATATCAGCAATGGGAATATCTAGACCAATTCTCTCATGTTCATCAGACCCCTCTGTCATCCGCGTTAGGGATACATATGTATAATCAGAACATCGATCCTTTTATATCTATCAAGTGGAGACATATTGGTTATACCCTAACAGTATTTATATAGGGAGTGGAGTACAACTACTAAACAGGGTCAACTAGGATTTCCATCCAATGAGTTTTAACCATATATGTGAATATCTAATGATCTTAATTGTTCATACATATGAACATTTAATGATCCCAATTGTTCGTATATATCTACATCAATTCCATATACATCTTTTCATTCTTATGCGCTTGTCTTTTATATAGATATAGATATAGATATACATATATATCTTATGCGCTTGTCTTTTACTTATATATCTTATGCGCTTGTCTTTTATATAGATATAGATATAGATGTACAGATATAGGTATATATATAGATATAGATATAGATATACAGATATAGGTATATATGTACATATGTGTATGGGAGTGTGCATATTTGCATGAGCTTAGTTATATGTATATATAATTATAATTATTATTTTTAATTACCTCTCTTTACCAGTATTAATTACTGTAAGATCCGTTTTCCCTTTTGTATACGTCTATATGTTTATGGATATTGATATTCTTTCTATACTTTCTCTTTATGTGTAGACCTTCTACATTATTATTATTATTTTTAGATAATATATCTTTTAGTCAACTTCTTTTATATAATATTATAATTATTTGGTTGCTATAATTTAAAGTATGGATATTGTATAATACGGATTATATAAATATAGACTTATTTATCTAGACAAAATAGTATGGAATATACCAAAAATTACCCTACATATTTATATAGTCCTTATTAGTCTTCCTAGGGTTAGATGAATTTTTATTATGTGAAAATTCCCCTTTCTTTTATACATAGACTCCAAAAACAGACAATTTCCAGATAATATTGTGTCATTCAACTATTGGTAACATGCGATCTTCTTCTGAGCTTCGCACTAATCCTTCCGGTATTGTATATTTCACCCTGGAAGGCAAACCATGAGAGACTAATACTTCCGCATTCCACCACAGGAAATGACGCTTATGCTCCACCTTAGAACTTCCGCTTGTGTTCCATTGAACAGCGTCTTCTCCACACGCCGGGACTTGGCGCCAAAAAGACTATTTATTCTCAGACTGTGTGAGTTGGATGTTTAATGTTGGTTTGTTTTGTGTGTCTTTTTACTCCTGAGGAAGGGGTTTATCCTCGAAACGCGTTGAGTTAACTTATAGGAAAAAATTATTTTAACTAATAATAAAATAAGATACAAAAGGATCGATTTGTCCACGGAGGGAGCCTCTTTGCTAACCTCCGAATATCATTCCATATTGCACATCCGCCCAGGATATTCGACCAAAGGACGTGCTGTTGAAGCGAACCTGGACATCGTGGGGGAGGTACGTCTGGGGCTGAGGTTTCCTTAGCCTACCCGACTAGCCCCCCCACTGAAGTAAGTGGATTTTATTCATCCTGCACTGGTTTCTATCTGCACTACCTTCCACTTTCATTGAGCTGATTCAACTGGATAAGGTTCTGGGAAGCCTAGTGATTTTTGTCAACGCTATCCTGGCTTAGGGGGTGAAGGTCACAGATCCGGTTCTGTTGATCAGCCCCCTAGTGAAGTAAGTTCATTTATTATTGTTTCTAACTACAGGGATTGGCGCTATTTTATTAGGACATTTTTCCATTTTACAGTTCAGTGGTGATGATGCCATTCTTAGTGTTACAATACCACTTATATGTCTCCTTGAAAATACACTTATGGTGATGATGGAAGAGGATATGGCACAGGAGGAAGAGGATGAGGAAGAGGGGGCATTTCAAAGGGTTTCAGGCCAGTAATTCAGAAGTGGCTCAGAGGGTGAGTTCCGTCACCAGCAGAGACCAGGTATACATTTGGCCAGTAGAGATGGCCCGAACTATCCGCCGGCGAACAGTTCCCGGCGAACATAGCTTGTTCGCGTTCGCCTCTGCCGGGCGAACATATGCGATGTTCGGTCCGCCCCCTATACATCATCATTGTGCAAACTTTGACCCTGTACCTCACAGTCAGCAGACACATTCCAGCCAATCAGCAGCATACCCTCCCTCCCAGACCCTCCCACCTCCTGCACAGCATCCATTTTAGATTCATTCTGAAGCTGCAGTCTTAGTGAGAGGAGGGAGAGTGTAATTGCTGCTGATTTAATTGGGAAATCGATAGCTAGGCTAGTGAATTCAGTGTCCACTCCAGTCCTGAAAGACTCATCTGATCTCTGCTGTAAGGACAGCGTCCTGACAGCACCCCAAAAGCCCTTTTAGGGCTGCAACATTAGTCTGCTTTTTTTTCCTTTATATACATATTGCAGTTGCCTGGCCTGCCTGTGTGTGAGGAGCTGCAGGCCCACAGACTGTAGTGTGCCCACTGCCAGTGCTCACCCCTGTCATTCCGTGTGGCACAGGACTTTGCTTAAAAAAAGGCACTTAATTTTTACACTTTAATCTAAGGTTAGTTGCCTGCCAGTGTGTGTCAGGCTGACTTCCACTGACTGTAGTGTGCCCACTGCCAGTGCCCACCACTCATACCGGCTGGCACAGGACTTTGCATAAAAAGGCATTTAATTTTTACACTTTAGTGTAATTTCAGCTGCTTGCCTGCTGCTAGTGTGTGTCAGGCCGACTTCAACTGACTGTAGTGTGCCCACTGCCAGTGCCCACCCCTGTCATCCCGTGTGGCACAGGACTTTGCTTAAAAAAAGGCACTTAATTTTTACACTTTAATCTAAGGTTAGTTGCCTGCCAGTGTGTGTCAGGCTGACTTCCACTGACTGTAGTGTGCCCACTGCCAGTGCCCACCACTCATACCGGCTGGCGCAGGACTTTGCATAAAAAGGCATGTAATTTTTACACTTTAGTGTAATTTCAGCTGCTTGCCTGCTGCTAGTGTGTGTCAGGCCGACTTCAACTGACTGTAGTGTGCCCACTGCCAGTGCCCACCCCTGTCATTCCGTGTGGCACAGGACTTTGCTTAAAAATAGGCACTTAATTTTTACACTTTAATCTAAGGTTAGTTGCCTGCCAGTGTGTGTCAGGCTGACTTCCACTGACTGTAGTGTGCCCACTGCCAGTGCCCACCACTCATACCGGCTGGCACAGGACTTTGCATAAAAAGGCATTTAATTTTTACACTTTAGTGTAATTTCAGCTGCTTGCCTGCTGCTAGTGTGTGTCAGGCCGACTTCAACTGACTGTAGTGTGCCCACTGCCAGTGCCCACCCCTGTCATCCCGAGTGGCACAGGACTTTGCTTAAAAAATAGGCACTTAATTTTTACACTTTAATCTAAGGTTAGTTGCCTGCCAGTGTGTGTCAGGCTGACTTCCACTGACTGTAGTGTGCCCACTGCCAGTGCCCACCACTCATACCGGCTGGCACAGGACTTTGCATAAAAAGGCATTTAATTTTTACACTTTAGTGTAATTTCAGCTGCTTGCCTGCTGCTAGTGTGTGTCAGGCCGACTTCAACTGACTGTAGTGTGCCCACTGCCAGTGCCCACCCCTGTCATCCCGAGTGGCACAAGACTTTGCTTAAAAAATAGGCACTTAATTTTTACACTTTAATCTAAGGTTAGTTGCCTGCCAGTGTGTGTCAGGCTGACTTCCACTGACTGTAGTGTGCTCCACTGCCAGTGCCCACCACTCATACCGGCTGGCACAGGACTTTGCATAAAAAGGCATTTAATTTTTACACTTTAGTGTAATTTCAGCTGCTTGCCTGCTGCTAGTGTGTGTCAGGCCGACTTCAACTGACTGTAGTGTGCCCACTGCCAGTGCCCACCCCTGTCATACCGAGTGGCACAGGACTTTGCTTAAAAAAAGGCACTTAATTTTTACACTTTAATCTAAGGTTAGTTGCCTGCCAGTGTGTGTCAGGCTGACTTCCACTGACTGTAGTGTGCCCACTGCCAGTGCCCACCACTCATACCGGCTGGCACAGGACTTTGCATAAAAAGGCATTTAATTTTTACACTTTAGTGTAATTTCAGCTGCTTGCCTGCTGCTAGTGTGTGTCAGGCCGACTTCAACTGACTGTAGTGTGCCCACTGCCAGTGCCCACCCCTGTCATCCCGAGTGGCACAGGACTTTGCTTAAAAAATGGCACTTAATTTTTACACTTTAATCTAAGGTTAGTTGCCTGCCAGTGTGTGTCAGGCTGACTTCCACTGACTGTAGTGTGCCCACTGCCAGTGCCCACCACTCATACCGGCTGGCACAGGACTTTGCATAAAAAGGCATTTAATTTTTACACTTTAGTGTAATTTCAGCTGCTTGCCTGCTGCTAGTGTGTGTCAGGCCGACTTCAACTGACTGTAGTGTGCCCACTGCCAGTGCCCACCCCTGTCATCCCGTGTGGCACAGGACTTTGCTTAAAAAAAAGGCACTTAATTTTTACACTTTAATCTAAGGTTAGTTGCCTGCCAGTGTGTGTCAGGCTGACTTCCACTGACTGTAGTGTGCCCACTGCCAGTGCCCACCACTCATACCGGCTGGCACAGGACTTTGCATAAAAAGGCATTTAATTTTTACACTTTAGT
>CM065590.1:291140067-291155962 GCA_033119425.1 Bufotes viridis | reverse complement strand
AAGGACAGCCTCTGCGGAGCTGGGAATCTTTTGCCACGTTACTGGACACTCATGCGCAATGCCTGTAGGCTTATGCGTCCCTTTTGAGGAGGTGACAAACCTAGTCAGTCGCACCGAAGGCACCATCAGCGACCTCATCCCATTTGTTTTCTTCCTGGAGCGTGCCCTGCGAAGAGTTCTGGATCAGGCTGTAGATGAGCGTGAAGAGGAAGAGGAAGAGTTATGGTCACCATCACCACCAGAAACAGCCATGTCATCATCGCTTGCCGGACCTGCAGCAACGCTGGAAGAGGAGTATGAGGAAGAGGAGTCAGAGGAGGAATGTGGCGGCTTTGAGGAGGAGGAAGACCAACCACAGCAGGCACCCCAGGGTGCTCGTTGTTGTCACCTATCTGGGACCCATGGTGTTGTACGTGGCTGGGGGGAAGAACAGACCGTCAATGACATCAGTGAGGACGAGGAACGGGAAATGAGTAGCTCTGCATCCAACCTTGTTCAAATGGGGTCTTTCATGCTGTCATGTCTGTTGAGGGACCCACGTATAAAAAGGATAAAGGAGAACGATCTGTACTGGGTGGCCACGCTACCCGAAAGTCGGAAAGGATGCAGCAGTTCAAAACCAAACTAAAAAATATGCTTTACACAGCTTATAAGGGGGATGTCACAGCACAACGGGAATCTAACAGGGGAAGAGGTGAGTGTAATCCTCCCCCTACCACGGCGGCAAGGACTGGACGATTTACAGATATGTTGTTGATGGAGGACATGCGGAGCTTTTTCAGTCCTACACATCGCCACAGCCCTTCGGGATCCAGCCTTAGAGAACGACTCGACCGACAGGTAGCAGACTACCTCGCCTTAACAGCAGATATTGACACTCTGAGGAGCAATGAACCCCTTCACTACTGGGTGTGCAGGCTTGACCTGTGGCCTGAGCTATCCCAGTTTGCGATAGAACTTCTGGCCTGCCCTGCTTCAAGTGTCCTTTCAGAAAGGACCTTCAGTGCAGCAGGAGGCATTGTCACTGACAAGAGAAGTCGCCTCGGTCAAAAAAGTGTTGATTACCTCACCTTCATAAAGATGAATGAGGCATGGATCCCGAAGGGACTGACAGTGGGGGATACGTTTGACTAACAAAAGGCCTGATTACATGCCTTGGCCTCAAAATGGTCCCCACGCTGCTGTATTTAATGTCTGCATACCGGATGACTTTCGTGAATTCTCCACCACCAACTAGGGTTCAAGCCGCAATGTTTTAGTCACTTTTCTGCCTGGAAAACATAAATTTTTCCGGCCGCTGCTACAATAGCGGCTGCAACAGTGCCATTATTTTTCAGGCATGTGTACATGCCTAATTTTTCTGTCCTATGGTGCAGCACTGTGGCTGCAAAAACAAACCAAAAAAAAAAGGCACATAGAAGTGTCAATTACCCTTCGTGATCGTTACCTTGTTGTGGTGAAGGGGCTTGCGTATCACAATGAAGCAATCATCATCACCTCTATAAGTGTGTTGGCAATGTTGCCACACCCCAGATGATAAGGCCGTTGCTTCATTATGGTCAGACCAAAAGCGATCGGGTGGCCACGCCTACTAGACCCCGGTATAAGCAGAAAGTGGCAGAAATGTTACCAAATTACCGAAAGTCGGAAAGGATGCAGCAGTTCAAAACCAAACTAAAAAATATGCTTTACACAGCTTATAAGGGGGATGTCAATGGGGGATTCGACAATGGTTAATCAATTCGACCGGATAGGGTCCGTAACAGGGATTAAACTGATAGCAATAGTACTAGTTAAGACACCACTCATATAGGGTGTCACAGCACATTGCTCTGTGCACGCGCAGTGCCCCAATTTGGGAGTAAGAGGACCGACCAAGCTGCTTTTTCCATCTCCCGGTTCCTGAAATCAATTCAGTTTAGTGTATGAGAGTTTGGTCTGTCACTGTGAAGGCAGTCGAAGGTACCCGGCCTAAATTTTTTTCATAAAAGGCAATTCCTGATATGGGAGGTAACAGGGATTAAACTGATGAGAATAATACTACAGAAAATACCACTCATATCGGTGGAGGGAGCCAGCGTTTTTTAACCATCTCCCGTTCAAAAAATCTATTTAATAAATGGCCCCCAGATTGGGGAGTCGGGGACGTTAGAGGGATTAAACTGATGAGAATAGTACTACAGAAAATACCACTCATATCGGGTGTGACAGTAAATTGCACGGCGCAGACGCAGTGACCGTGGTTTAAAACAGAGTGGAGGGAGCCAGCGTTTTTAACCATCTCCCGTTCGAAAAATCTATTCAATAAATGGCCCCCAGATTGGGGACGTTAGAGGGATTAAACTGATGAGAATAGTACTACAGAAAATACCACTCATATCGGGTGTGACAGTAAATTGCACGGCGCAGACGCAGTGACCGTGGATTAAAACAGAGTGGAGGGAGCCAGCGTTTTTTAAACCATCTCCCCGTTCGAAAAATCTATTCAATAAATGGCACCCAGATTGGGGACATTAGAGGGATTAAACTGATGAAAATAGTACTACAGAAAATACCACTCATATCGGGTGTGACAGTAAATTGCACGGCGCAGACGCAGTGACCGTGGTTTAAAACAGAGTGGAGGGAGCCAGCGTTTTTTAACCATCTCCCGTTCGAAAAATCTATTCAATAAATGGCCCCCAGATTGGGGACGTTAGAGGATTAAACTGATGAGAATAGTACTACAGAAAATACCACTCATATCGGGTGTGACAGTAAATTGCACGGCGCAGACGCAGTCACCGTGGTTTAAAACAGAGTGGAGGGAGCCAGGTTTTTTTTAACCATCTCCCCATTCGAAAAATCTATTCAATAAATGGCACCCAGATTGGGGACGTTAGAGGGATTAAACTGATGAGAATAGTACTACAGAAAATACCACTCATATCGGGTGTGACAGTAAATTGCACGGCGCAGACGCAGTCACCGTGGTTTAAAACAGAGTGGAGGGAGCCAGCGTTTTTTTAACCATCTCACCGTTCGAAAAATCAATTCAATTCATCTTTTGGGGAACCTTGGTGTTGTACGTGGCTGGGTGGAGGAAGAAACCTTCAATGACATCACCGGGACGTGGCTAGCTTGGTATCCAACCTTGTGCAAATGGGGAGTTTGCGGTTGTGCAAATGAACTGTTTGCGGTGCATTAAAAGGGAGTTTGGTCTGTCAATGTCAGTGAAGCGGGCGTAACCCTTACACTACCTGATCGATACAACATCATACCTGATCGTATACACACACTGGATGTTTTAAAGCACGTTATTCCAAACAATTTAGGAATGTTAGTTGATTTATGCCCTTTATGGATTAAAACCCGAATCTGCGTCCACTACGTAATTTTCCATGGGAGTTTTGCCATAGATCCCCCTCCGGCATGCCACAGTCCAGGTGTTAGACCCCTTGAAACAACTTTCTCATCACTATTGTGGCTAGAAAGAGTCCCTGTCGGTTTTAAAATTCGCCTGCCAATTGAAGTCTATGGCGGTTCGCCCGGTTCGCCCGTTCGCGAATATTTGCAGAAGTTCGCATTCGCTGTTTGCGAACTGAAAATTTTATGTTCGCGACATCACTATTGGCCAGTCAGGGCACAGTTCTGGAGGATGAGGAGGAGGATAAGGTAGAGGAGGAGGAGGAACCGGGTTTACAGCAGGATGGCACCCAACACAGCTCATGGCCATCTCTGGAGCGTGTCTGGGGGGATACGGAGGACACAGACGATACACCACCCACAGAGTACAGCTTATCCTTACCTCTGGGCAGCCTGGCACACATGAGCGACTACATGTTGCAGTGTCTGCGCAACAACCGCAGGTGTTACAGGTGTTCGCTCAACTCTAACCATGGATGATCTAGTCTGATGCATCAGGCATTGGTGCATGGAAACCTGGCTGATCCAAGCCTGCTTCATCTTGGCAAAGATCAGTCTCTCCACATTTTGGGTGGACAGACGAGTTCTTCTTGAGGTAACTATGGCCCCCACCGCACTAAACACCCACTCTAATGCCACACTCCTGGCAGGACAGCTTTTCCAGGGCAAACTCTGACAGTTGCGGCCATAAATCCAGTTTGGCTGCCCAGTAGTCCAGCGGATCTTCAATGTGGGGTAGCAGGGTGCTGTCCTAGTATACCACCACCTGATGGTTCAGGTCCTGCTCCAGGTTCTTCACTAGGCGGGTGAAGAAAGCTTCTCATCGGTGAATCTAGACTCAAGTTGTTGCCGATGGAGCTTGAACTGCTTCTATCCCCCCCCCCCCCGGACGATGGACGATGGACGATGGTGCAGATAGTCAGCGGCCAACTGACTACATAGGATGTCTCTATAGTAGTTCAGTTTGTCCTCCCATTCTGCGAGAGTCCAACAAGTTGGAGAGCCAGAAGTCATCCCTGCCGAATGCTAACAATTCAGGTGTCACTACACAAGCTAGTGAGCATTAATTGGGCCATTTGTGCAAATGACTCTGAGGGACTCCCTGCCTCCATCTCTACTGCATACTGCAACGGAGTATCTGGGTCCTCTGCTTCATCTTCCTCATCGCCCTGTAGCTCATCTGGCTGCTCCTGCTCCTCCTCTTCTGTCACCTGTTTAGAAAAACCACCCATTTAGCTACTCATTGCTTGTGCTCCAATGTTCTCCTCCTCCTCCCCCAGTTCAGCCCCCACAGGGCTCAAGAGGCCGGGAGATCTAGGCGCCGTGTCTCCAGTCCCGTGACCAGCCAGATGTACCAGCATCTGTTCCAGGACATGAAGCAGTGAAATGACGTTGTTAGTCCTGGTGACTGACAAATAATGTGGCCTTCTCAAAGGGCCTGAGCAAACGGCAGGTGCCAAGCATGAGCTGCCACTAGATGACATCGAAGTTACACAGGGGAGTACTCCTGTCCGCTTAGGTCATCAAGAAATCGTTTATGGCCTTTCTTTGTTCGTATAGTCGGTCCAACATATGGAGGGTGGAATTCCAACGGGTGGAAACGTCGCATATCAGCCTATGTTGGGGGCCGTTCTGTCGCTGCAGCTCAAGGAGGGTGTGCTTTGTGGTGTACATATGGCTGAAGTGCATGCAAAGTTTCCTGGCCATTTGTAGGATGTGTTGCAGATGGGTGGAAGACTTCAGGAACTGCTTAAAAAGAAAATACTTTTTCTCCGGGACGTTGCCTGTAGTATTGGCGCTGCAGATCCAGAACGTTAAGTGGGTAAAGTTCACAATCGATATAAACTTGTAAGTAGGACTGCGCTGCCTTTCGGAAGGTGATCCTTCTTAATTTAGAGCCATCAACATATGCTGGTAAAGAAAAACATTGATCATCACAGATATCCTCTATTCTTGTTTGGACAAAAGTGTGGAACACCAGAGAATCTCACCAGTAGTGAAGCACTGGCACAAAGGGTCAGATATAAACTTCACTGGATGAGGGAAAAGAAAAGGACAGAGGCAGGTTAAGGACAGGAAAGGGCACAGTGTCTGCTCCTGGGCCTTGCCAACTAAGGGTTGTGTCTGATGAACCCACCGACTCTTGGCTGGGGGTGTCTGATATCACTTGGAACGAAGTAGATGACTGAGTCAATCATTCAAGAAATGCAGGGTTGCTGGTCAAGACACGACCTCTAGATGACACCGGGAGCTAAGGCCTCTTGCTGCGACTCCTGCTGCCACTCCCCCTTACTCTGCTGTGACCTGTGCCTGCGCAAGAAACATTTAGGCCACTTCCCTGTGCAGGGCCTTGTCCTACTCTGTCTGACATACTGTTAGATTAAATAAATAAATAAAAAGGAAATTAAAACACCCCGAAAAAGTCAGTCATTTTCTCACTTCACCACACAACAGATAATAAGCCCTTACACACCAAAAAGGGCTTTAGAACATACAACTGCACCGCTGAACAGCAAATGGGTCTGTTTTTCCCAAATTATACATGCCACAAAAGGCTTTAGAACATATAACTTCACCGCTTAATGGCAAATAGGTCCTTATTTTTTTTCCACTTATATATACCACAAAAGGCTTTAGAACATATAACTTTACTGTTGAAAAGCAAATAAAATATATTTTTGTGCCATTAATACACGCCAAAAAGGGCTTTAGAACATATAACTGCACCGCTGAAGGCGGAATATTAAATATTTTTGTGCCACTAATACATGCCAAAAAGGGCTTTAGAACATAAAACTCCACCGCTGAATGGCAAATATATATTTTTTGCCAGTAATTCATGCCAAAAAAGGCTTTAGAACATCTAACTGCACTGCTGACTGCCAAATGTATATATTTTGCCACTAATACATGCCAAAAAGGGCTTTAGAACATATAACTGCACCGCTGCACTGCAAATATATATTTTTTTGCCACTAATATAAGCCAAAAGGGGCTGTATTTTTCTCATTTCACCACACAACGGCATATACTTATTTTTGTGCCAATAATACATGCCAAAAAAGGGCTTTAGAACATATAACTGCACCGCTGAAGGCAGAATATTATATATTTTTGTGCCACTAATAAACGTCAAAAAGGGCTTTAGAACATATAACTGCACCACTGAATGGCAAATATATATTTTTTGCCACTGATTTATGCCAAAAAGGGCTTTAGAACATATAACCGCACTGCTGACCAGCAAATGTATATATTTTGCCACTAATACATGCCAAAAAGGGCTTTAGAACATATAACTGCACAGCTGAACGGCAAATAGGCTCTTTTTTTCCCCCACTTATACATGCCACAAAGGGCTTCAGAACATATAACTGCACCGCTGAAGGCGAAATAATATATATTTTTGTGCAACTAATACACACCAAAAAGGGCTTTAGAACATATAACTGCAACGCTGAACAGCAAATATATATTTTTTGCCACTAATACACACCAAAAGGGGCTGTATTTTTCTCATTTCACCACGCAACGGCATATACATATTTTTGTGCCAATAATACATGCCAAAAAAGGGCTTTAGAACATATAACTACACCGCTGAAGGCGAAATAATATATATTTTTGTGCAACTAATACACACCAAAAAGGGCTTTAGAACATATAACTGCACCGCTGAACTGCAAATATATATATTTTTGCCACTAATACATGCCAAAAAGGGCTTTAGAACATATAACTGCACCGCTGAACAGCAAATATAAAAAAATTTTTTGCCACTAATACATGCCAAAAATGGCTTTAGAACATATAACTGCACTGCTGACAGGCAAATAGGCCCTAATTATTTTCACTTATACACTCCACAAAAGGCTTTAGAACATATACCGTATTTTTCGCTCCATAAGACGCACTTTTTCCCCCCCAAAAATGGGGGAAAAGTGCCCCTGCGTCTTATGGGGCGAATGCTGACATTTTTACATCGCCAGCTGCGATGTATGCGCGAGCGGGTAGGGACTGGGAGGAGGAGCCGGGGGCCGGCAATTGCGGAGGGGCCGGTGCAGTGACTGTACCCGGCCCCCCGCTCCAGTGCTGCACTATTAAAATATTAGGTATCTAAATCAATTAAAAGTTCTGGTCCATGCCCCCCACCAATAATATTATCGACACCCGGCTTGTTCAGTGGATAGCAGGCATTCCAGGCGGCCGGCGCGTCACTCACTGACGTCACGTGCCTGTGCCGCCTACTTTATGAATGAAGCAGGCGGCGCAGGCTTGGACGTCAGAGAGTGACACCGGCCGCCCAGAATGCCTGCTATCAACTGAACAAGCCGTGTGTCGGTAATATTAGGGGTGGGGGGCATGGACCAGAACTTTTAATTGATTTAGGCCTCTTTCACACTTGCGTTCTGAGGATCCGGCAGGCACTTCCGTCCCGCCGGATCCGGCAGAACGCAAGTCGCCTGAAAGCATTAGAAATGCTTTCAGGTTACTATGGCAGCCAGGACGCTATTAAAGTCCTGGTTGCCATAGTAGTAGTGGGGAGCGGGGACTGGTATACTTACAGTCCGTGCGGCTCCCGGGGCGCTCCAGAATGACGTCAGAGCGCCCCATGTGCATGGATCACGTGATCCATGCAATCACGTGATCCATGCTTGTAGGGCGCCCTGATGTCACTCTGGAGCGCCCCGGGAGCCGTACGGATGGTAAGTATACTGCTCCCCCGCTCCCCACTAGACTTTACCATGGCAACCAGGACTTTAGCGTCCTGGCTGCCATGGTAACCATTGAGAAAAAGCTAAACGTCGGATCCGGCGATGCGCCGAAACGACGTTTAGCTTAAGGCCGGATCCGGATTAATGCCTTTCAATGGGCATTAATTCCGTATCCGGCTTTGCGGCAAGTGTTCCGGATTTTTGGACAGAACAAAAAGCGCAGCATGCTGCGGCATTTGCTGTGTCCAAAAAACGTTCCGGTCCTGAACTGAAGACATCCTGATGTATCCTGAATGGATTTCTCTCCATTCAGAATGCATGGGGATGATCCTGATCAGGATTTTTCCGGCATAGAGTGCCGAGGACGGAACTCTATGCCGGAAAACAAAAACGCCAGTGTGAAAGGACCCTAAGATACCTTATATTTTAATAGTGCAGCACTGGAGCGGGGGGGCCGGGTACAGTCACTGCACCGGCCCCTCCACAATTGCCGGCCCCCAGCTCCTCCTCCCAGTCCTTCCCCGCACGCTCAGTTTTATGGGGGGAGGGGGTCTGTGGATGGCACTGTTATGGGATGGGGGATCTGTGAATGGCACTGTTATGGGGTGGGGAGGGTCTGTGGATGACACATATATAACAGTGCCATCCACAGATGCCCCATAACAGTGCCATCCACAGATCCCCCATAACAGTGCCAGACCTGTTATGGGGGGATCTGTGAAGGATACTGTTACAGGGGGGCTGTAACAGTATCTTTCACAGATCCCCCCCCATAACAGTATCCTTCACAGATCCCCCCCCATAACAGTGTCAGTCACAGATCCCCCCTTAACAGTGTCAGTCACAGATCCCCCCCCATAACAGTGGGTCATCCACAGATCCCCCCATAACAGTGCGTCATCCCCAGACCCCTCCATAAGTGTGTCATCCCCAGATTCCCCATAACAGTACGTCATCCCCAGACCCCCATAACAGTACGTCATCCCCAGATCCCCCATAACAGTGCCATCCCCAGATCCCCCATAACAGTGTCCTTCACAGATCCCCCCCATAACATTGACATCCACAGATCCCCCATTCACAGACCACCAGTAGTTCCAAAAGCACACCTTTTGGTTAAAAATATTTTTTTTCTTATTTTCCTCCCCAAAAACCCCAGGTGCGTCTTATGGGCCAGTGCGTCTTATAGGGCGAAAAATATGGTAACTACACCGCTGAACGGAAAATATTATACATTTTTTTGCCACTAATACACACAAAAAACGGCTTTAGAACATATAACTGCACCTCTGAACGACAAGTAGGCCCTTATTTTTTTCAACATATGCATGCCACAAAAGGCTTTAGAACATATAAATACACCGCTCAACCGCAAATAATGTATATTTTTTTGCCACTAATAGATGCCGAAAAGGGCTTTAGAACATATAACTGCACCGCTGAAGGCAAATATATATATTTTTTGGCACCAATACATGCCAAAAAGGGCTGTAATTTTCTCACTTCACCACACAATGGGATATATTTATTTTTGTGCCACTAATGCCAAAAAGGGCTTTAGAACATAAAGCTGCACCGCTAAACGGCAAATATGCCCTTTTTTTCCCACTTATACACGCCACAAAAGGCTTTAGAACATAGAACTGCACCGCTGCACGGCAATTACCATATATTTTTTTGCCACTAATACATGCCAAAAAAGGGCTTTAGAACATATAACTGCACCGCTGAACGACACATAGGCCCTTACTTTTTTCCACTTTTAAGCTCCACAAGAGGCTTTAGGACATATTACTGTACCACTGAATGGCAAATAATATATATTTTTTGGCCACTAATACATTCCAAAAAGGGCTTTAGAACATATAACTGCACCGCTGAACGGCAAATAATATATATTTTTTGCCACTAACCCCGCCAAAAAGGGCTTTAGAACATATAACTGCACCGCTGAACGGCAAATAGGTCCTTACTTTATTCCACTAATACACGCCAAAAAGGGCTGTAATTTTCTCACTTTACTACACAACGGCTAGTAAGTCTTTTTTTTCCCATTAATACAGCCTGTAAGGAAAAAATGCTTGTGTCCACACATACATGAACTAATTTGGCCTTATATGCTTATATTAAGGTATGCAGAGTTCCTCTTTAAGGGAAATATTTTATACTCTTATAACACAAGCTTTTGCAACACAAGCTATCAGGAAATGGCTGTCTTAAGCTCAAAACCACAGACACCTGCTAACCGCATGGCTGGAAAAGAGATGTGCATGCTTTTGCAAAGAATGCCTCATTTATGATAAATGTACCTTTAAGGAGAATTGCTGCATACATAGCATCATAGCTGCAGAGATATATATATATATACCTTTACACATATATCTAACATATGCATTATACAGATATCCTACATTTACTTCAATACGAGTTATATAAGAATATAGCATGTTGATGTTCACCTTTGGCTTTGATAAAGTAAGAGACATTCTACCGGATCAATATCAGCACAAGATAACAGAATTCCGTGAAATATGTGAACAGAGCTAAAATCAACAAAGATTGTGGCTAGATATCAAAATTCGGAGAATTATAAATGTGTCACATATGTGCCTTGTTTCTATGTAATTATCCATGACCTTTTGGCTTTATTTCACATGAGGGTGGAATTGATAAATTTGTTAAGTGATTGGATAATAAGCTTAGGGGAGGTAAAGGGTGATCTTGTGGTTTGTGTCTATAAAATTGTCTGCTATGTCAAAATAAAGTGGCAACTCTTTTGAACCCATCAGCGTATATTGGTCTTCAGTGGTTGTCCGGCAGCCGAAGGTTCACCCACAGACAAACCAGGGGCCCTTACAATTGGTAGCAGAGGATGGTTTGTTAGATGTTGTAATTTGTACTGTCTCCAGATCTGTCAGGTTGATCAGGGAAGGGAGGCTTATAGGTTTTGCTAGCATGGGATAAATGTGCTCCCCTGAATGCATGTGTGAACAAACCCAACAGTCTCCTTTACCCTCTGACTGTTGTTTACCAAACTCGTGCATTAGCAGGAAATGATGTGGCACATTACCTTGTATCAAGAATGCCTCATTTATGATAAATGTACCTGAAAGGAGAATTGCTGCATACATAGCATCATAGCTGCAGATATATATATATATATATATATATATATATATATATACCTTTACACATATATCTAACATATGCATTATACAGATATCCTACATTTACTTCAATACGAGTTATATAAGAATATAGCATGTTGATGTTCACCTTTAGCTTTGATAAAGTAAGAGACATTCTACCGGATCAATATCAGCACAAGATAACAGAATTCCGTGAAATATGTGAACAGAGCTAAAATCAACAAAGATTGTGGCTAGATATCAAAATTCTGAGAATTATAAATGCGTCACATATGTGCCTTGTTTCTATGTAATTATCCATGACTTTTTGGCTTTATTTCACATGAGGGTGGAATTGATAAATTTGTTAAGTGATTGGATAATAGGCTTAGGGGAGGTATAGGGTGATCTTGTGGTTTGTGTCTATAAAATTGTCTGCTATGTCAAAATAAAGTGGCAACCCTTTTGAACCCATCAGCGTGTATTGGTCTTCAGTGGTTGTCCGGCAGCCGAAGGTTCACCCACAGACAAACCAGGGGCCCTTACACAGCCAAAACATGCTTTGGAACATATAACTGCATCACACAAAGGCAAATAAGATATAGAAATATTTCCTTGTAGTAAATGGAATTGCTGGAATTACAGAGCTGTATACTGGCAATTTGTATTCCCAGTCAGTGCAGCAAGGTTTAATAGGATTGTTCATATTACCGAGGCTATAAACTCCCCTAATGATCCATGTTCTGCTTCAATACTGTTGAATGATTCTTCCCTATTCTTTCCCTGAACTTCTATACAGCAAAATAAAAGTTTTGAAGTCTTTTCTATCACTGTCCCTAGCGCCTGCTGACATTTATCTCTGTACTAAGTACACTGGAAAATGGCTGAATCCAAGATGGCTGAGGCTATTTATAGGGCTGTGATATCACAGGGCTGGCCGGCTGCTGACTGGCTGCATGCATGCCATTGTGGGTGATCCCTCATTCCCAGAGTTCCTTGCTCCTTGTCCTAACAGGTGTGACAGCCATTTTAGGTAAAAATGCGATTCGTTACTACAAAGTGTGAGGAAATTCGGATCTTATGCCAATTGAATTTTTCCGGAAATTTGGATTGAATTCCACTTCATCAACTTTGATTTGCTAATCTCTAATTCTTACATTTACTTATTCCAACATCACTATAAACTAAAATATGTAATTCAATACCAATATGCTGCCAGTATGCCAACCAATACCATCCAGTCTGCACCCCTTAGAGGACTCAGGTCCTAATTATGACTTTCCTCATCCTTTGCTGGCTTTACTACTTCCAAATCATCCTTCAAAATCTCCATGTCCTAGAAAAGTCATCAAGATGCAGAGAGAGAAGTAGCTGGATGTTCCTGATGACATACTCTCATTGATATTAGATAACGTGAAAATTTGCATTCTTCACCGAAGATCACAAAGATATCCCCCCCCCCCATCATTAAACACCTCAGATATTGTGTTCAATTCTAATAACGGCATCTGACGGTCACATTTCATCACGTTGGTGTCAGAACTTTTTTGCATATGAAAAAACATAACAAATCTGACAGCAGAGTATACTTTTAAACAGGCTGTTTGTTAACACAACTATGAATTTACTCATACCTATATATTAGTGTCACTCGGACATTATATACTATTGCTGTCTTGGCATTAAAGAGCTTGTAAGAGGAGAGCGAGAGAAAGAGAGAGAAATTGGAAAAAAAGAAAAAGACAAAAAAAATAATGAGTCCTGGGAGATATCAGAGTGTCAGACACCAATTTTCAGGCCAATTGGTGAACTTTTGAGCCGGATTATATTTATTCATACCCAAATTTAATTTTCTGACCGTTTTATTTGAACCAGACCCGAAACAAAGCTCAAGAAATCCCCCCATCAATATTCTGTTACTTTAATTTATAATTTTCTCTGTTAAGTTTAGGTCTCTTAAAGGGGTTTTCCCATCTCAGACAATGGGGGCATATCGCTAGGATATGCCGTTCTCCATTCATTTCTATGATGCCGCCGAAATTAGCTTACCGCTGGCTGCCCCATTGAAATGAATGGGAGCATGGGCCACGCATGCGTGGTGCACTCCCATTGACTTCAATTGGAGAGGCGGGAAGCAGTGCTTGGTGGTGGACGGAAATCTGGGGTCCTCCAGCCACAGCGCTCCCCGCTTCGTTCTCGTTGTAGGTACGGGTCCCAGCAGTGGGACCTGCACCTATCAGACAAGGGGGGCATATCCTAGCGATAAGCCCTCATTGTCTGAGATGGGAATGCCCCTTTAAGCCTAAAAATAAATCTTAGAAAACTCTTATGTAGGAGTAGCATAACAGGAGTAATAAAAAAAATTACATAAAGAGCAGGAGTCAGGCATTTTAAGAATGCTAGATTTATTAAGATCAAAATTATTCATTTATATTGCTTCAGGAATTAAATACTTTGATTGCTGATTCATCTTTCCTTGTTGAAATCTGACATCTATAAAAAAAAAAAAAAGATAAAGAGGAAGTTAATTTACTACATACTAATAACCTAAAAATTAATAAATTAAAACACACATTTATATTTTGATAGTAAATATCCTGGGGAGAAGGCATAGAACAGTAAGTACCTTTACTGCTTGCTTGCACTACTTTACTTTTACTCGCCAGTAATAAACAGAATAATAATTTTCAAGAGTTTCAAGTTTACAAGCTCTGTGGGGCAAGAACCAACTGGCAATATTTTGGAGTCCAAAATTATATTTATTTTATAAGTGGGTTTAAAAAAACAGCTATTCAACTTTTTGTCTACTTTTTGTCTTGCGGAATAAATAACTCAACCTTGTAGCCATTTGCCTATCTTACTTAAGAAAATGATGGACACGCCAGACCTTGTCTATATAAATTTTATTCTACTGCATGGCCCTGTTAAACTCAAAAATCTATGTGCGCCAATGTCCTGTGTATATTTGGTTAGAGCAGGATTGGTGCAATATTTAAAAATGTTCCAAAAACAGCGCCCGGAAACTATAAACCAGTAAGTTTAAAATATGTCGTCGGTAAACTGTTTTAAGGTTTTCTAAGAGATGCTATCTTGGAGTACCTCAGTGAAAATAAGCAAATAACATCAATATCAGCATGGCTTCATGAGGGATCTATCATGTCAAACAAATTTAATCAGTTTCTATGAGGAGGTATGTTTTAGACTTGACCACGACGAATCAATCAATGTCATATATCTGGACTTCTCTAAAGCATTTGACACTGCACTACATAAAATGTTAGAATATAAAATGATAATTAGGAATGAGCCAATCGACTTCGGATGAAACATCCGAAATCGATTCGCATAAAACTTTGTTTCAATACTGTACGGAGCAAGTGCTTCGTACAGTATTAGAATGTACTGGCTCAGATGAGCCGAAGGTATTACTTAGGCGGCACGCATCTGGGCATTACTACAGTGAGGGGGCACAAAAGTGGGTATGACAGCAACAAAGGTGGGCATAACTGCTGTGAGGGGCCACAAGGAGGACATAACTATTGTGAAGGGGCTACAACATGAGCTTCATTACTGTAAGGTGCCACAATGCGGGCATTAGTACTGAGTTGTAGCACTTAGGGAAAATGTCCCAGATTACCCTGCTGTACATTGGCATGGATCAGTCTTACAGGCCAGCACAGCGCCCCCCTACTGGTGATTTCACAGGGAAGTCACCATACCTTCCTTATGTGATTATTCTTTTTTTCTCTATCACCACAGGGACCTTGTTCTGGATCCAGTGGACGTCATAACAATGCCAGCGACACCCTGGATGAGGTACAACCAGATTTTATTAGTTAGGACTGGGTGAGTGTAGACATGCATTGGGCTTAGTGTAAAGTGTAAATTGGGGGGGTGGGGGCAATCCAAAGTTTGCTCCGGGGCCCATAACACTCTAGTTACTCAACTGACA
This sequence comes from Bufotes viridis, assembly GCA_033119425.1. Classification (NCBI taxonomy): domain Eukaryota; kingdom Metazoa; phylum Chordata; class Amphibia; order Anura; family Bufonidae; genus Bufotes; species Bufotes viridis. The sequence continues at coordinate 291,140,762 of CM065590.1, read as the reverse complement.
GTAAAATATCAATTTTTGCAGATGAAACTGGACGAAACTGTGTAATGTAATTAACACAGAAGAGGACAGCATACTGCTACAGATAGATTTGGATAGATTGGAGGCTTGGGCAGAGAAGTGGCAGATGACGTTTAACACTGACAAATGTAAGGTTATGCACATGGGAAGGAATATTGCAAGTCAGTACGGTACTAAAAATATTTGACAAATCCTCCTCTGTGAAGGGGGAAGGAAGTCTTGTCTGACACTCAAGGGGTGAAACTATATAATATACATGTGAGTGGCCCTTTATTAGTAAAACTTAACTTTTAATACCATTAGTTAAAATAATGGCCCTAGACAGAAATATAAGATATCACTGGCTTAGCAACTGGTAACGGGTGTCTATAGGTAAACCAATAAGCTGAGGGGTAGCAGATTGAAGAGGGGTGGATGCTTTGACCTAGTCTAAGGTGCTCAGGCCCTGGGTCTTACCCTATACAGCTAACTACAGATACAGGGGAAACCCTCACTGGCTGTCGCAGAGCACCCGCCCCAAAAAGGGTGACCCCCAGCCGCTGGAACCTTTGGGACTAACTACAACACCCTGTTACTTGTGCTCCTAAAATAATAAAGTTTGTTCCTCATCCGACGCGTTTCCCCATGCAAAGAGTCGCATGGATCATCAGGGAATCAGAGGGATTCACGGGACCGCA
>CM065590.1:291122843-291139567 GCA_033119425.1 Bufotes viridis | reverse complement strand
ACAGGTATGGTTTTAATCAGCTGGGGCAACCCTTTCAGACATTATGCCTGGTTGACTAATGTGTAGATAAGGTATAGATTTATATGTCAATGTGAGGGAAAATGTGTAATGAAAGTATGATGATAATGTCATGTCATGTATGATGTAGTTTGAATGTTATATGGTAATATCAAATCTATAGTCTCATAAATATTTTTATCATTATTATAATAGTGTTATTTTTGAGAAAATATTGTTTGTCTTTTTGCAGAAAACTCATAATGAAGAATTATACAAGCAGTTCCTACAGGAAGTACACACAGCTCTGGTAAGATTTTCAGTTTAAAATCTCAAAGTTTTTGATATTTTATTCATTATGCTCATTATTTTTCCTAAACATAACATTATGTAACAAATCTTCTTTTTGTACTTTTCCAGATTGATGCTGGTTGTACAGTTGACCAGATCCTGAGCACTCCAGAATTTGTGGTAATTAAGTTACAAGCAATATTTTTACTACTATAAACTATTATGATGGTAATGATGATTATGATGATGATGACGATGATTATAATAATAATAATAATAATAATAATAATAATTAATATTATTACTATTATTATTATTATTAGTAGTAGTACTTTAGAAGTATTAGTAGAAGTTATAAAAAAAAACTGATAAACACAGTAAGTCAGTTTAAAAATTTTTTAGAACATGTATGAGTATACTTTAAGCCAGTAATAACCAGACCTGACTAGAACAAATTAGAAAGTTTACTCTTCCAAAAGAGCCTCAGTAACAGAGGAATACAGCCTCTGGGTGGCATTTTACAATGGTAGAGCTGATCTCTGAGTCCAATATACTTCACTTCCTATATTCATTGCTTAGCATACAGTATATTGAGTACTACTGTATGTAGTCTGGAAAAGAGAAGGCAGAAGCAGTTATAAACTTCTGTCTGTGGCAGGAGCAGCACACTTAAGGTGCCCATACACAGTCAATAGCTGCCGACTGAATGATTGTTTATTTGACAGCTATCTTTCCAAACTCCTCCAAAAATCTCCCATGCATATTCAGTTTGGCCCAGAAGTAATGTGATGTTATGTGAACAGAGTGGAGAAAGCTTCTGCCAGACTTCTTCTTAACCGCTGGGAGAATAAAAGGATTGGTTGGAAAAGTCAGTTAAGTCGATTCTTCCTTCCTACAACAAATCTGGAGTCAGAAGCTCTACATACATATAAAATTTTCAGCAAACCTACTGATCTCAGCAGGTTAAGATGACAATACAGTACACCATTGTGTCTGTGGTGTTTTATTGCTGCTATGCCAAAACACGTCCCTGTAGTTTCAGGACCTGCACTTTCTACATTCAAAAGACTTTGAAAGGTTATTAATGAATTAATCATCTATAATTACTTTCACAATAACTTACTATATTTATTTTAGACAATTATTTTTCTGTCTCCAGGAGAAGGTTGGGGATCAAGTTGGAAAAGTAGCAGAACAGCTTGGGTTGGAAATTCTGAAAACAGTGGTGAGCTTTTATTTTAATACCTTGAATAACTAATAAGTGATAAAATATTTCATTATACATATTTTAAAATGGCAGATTTCTAGACTTAAAACCAATCAGATTTAAGACCAATATGTGCCATTGTCCTTGCAGTGTTTAAATTTTCATTCAATCTCCTTATAATCTTTACAGATCCCCAGTGAGCAATGGACTGAGGGAATACACTTTGACACAACATCTTAACAGGGTCACTACCACTCCAATCCTCTGCCTTTGCTCCTCAGGGGCTAGCTGCACACTGCCTTACAGACACTATGCACATGGTCTCCGCTGTGAACTTGAATGTCTATCCCCTAGAAATGCTTCTTGGGGTGAATACTTACATGATACTGCATGCAATGCCATATCTCATTTTGGTATGCATAAGTATTTAAAGAAATGCACAGGTATAGTAGAAAGCTATATTAAGACACCCAACAACTAGGGTGCATTAGCCTTTAGAAATGTATAACAGGATTAATAAAACAATTTCGTACAAGCCTAACACAATTTGTAAAATATATTGTAGCGCTCTTTATAAAGATGCAGATCTTATATATTGTACACACTGTAGTTTCATAAAATATAAATGTCTCATACAGAAACTATAAATCTAAAATATTTCCATTGGCTTCCAGGAGGGTCTTGGATTAAGTGATGTTGTGATGAACGTTTTATGCAGTGTGTTGGTAAGTTATTATCCATTGTATAAATTACTTTGTGGTGTAAGAATAAATGATTTTATATACTACAGTATTTTATTCCCATACAGATTTATTAACCTATGTTTTAATTGTCATATATGTTAATAGGGGGAGACACTTAAAACATTGAGCCAGTCTCTGGTAAGACATTTATCTCTTTTACAAAAAAAAAAACATTAGCATTTTATTTATGACATAGCTGTATTTTTTGTTCGGTGTTAAAGTGAATCTATCACCAAAATGCTCTTCTTTTAGGTTTATATAAATATATAACTCAGATGAGTACTCATAGGGGTATATCTTGATGTGCAGTAATAAATATCAATCCGATTACCATGAAAGACTAAGAGAAGAATCATGTAATGTATATTTCAATTTCATAAAAAAAAATTACTCAAAAGTGATGAATTTGGATAATATTCTTTTCACAACTGTTGTGAAGACAAACCATTACTAAGTCATACTTCTCATTCTGTTTTCTCTAATGATTCCTCTTATTATTGTGTTTTTTAGGCTGGCTTGAATTTGAATGTTGGAGGTGTTGTTGAAGGTGTTGTTGGAGGTGGTGTTGGAGGTGGTGTTCTGGCAGGATTACCACTGTTAGGATAAAGACAAAAATCTGAAAAGTGAGTTTGAAGAAACATTTTGAAAGCAAACATTATCCTGTATATGTATTAAAAACTGAATAACTTACACAACTCCAAGTTGATTATTCATATCCTTTTTACTTTATCGTAGGGAGCCTACCTTTCCTTAAAATACATACCTGAACAGGGCTCTTTTTGATTGATTAAATAGATATTAAACACCAATCATCTATTTCAAAAGGAAAGTCTGTAGCATCTGAGGTGTATATCAAGTTGTTCTGTATCAGCTAAAAAATAACACATATCAGAATGTGGGGTTTATACAACTATTTATTGAAATGTCAATGAAAATTCCCAATATGTTATGGATATTATATGATACTGTAAGGCCACGTTTTGTGGTACTTCCACTTTGATTCATTGTGCTACTCTGTATCTGTAGCTCCTATTCACTTCAATGGGAGTTCCAGGACTAGCACAGATCGCTTGATTGTTTCCATAACCACATTCACCTCTGGCCTGCACATAGGACAAGTATCCCATTCTCTGCCATGAATGATTTTTTTTTAAATGTTCCATAACATGAATGTACAGTACATTATAGATTGCATTACATTAATCTTATAATAATCACATGGGAGAATTCTGGGACTAAGTCAGCTTCTGCTGTAATCGCTGGGATTAGAGCAACCTCTGATTTCAGCCATATAAACTAAGAAATGCTATGGTTGATAGTAAAGCAGCATCTAAAGAGTTGAATAGAAATAGGGTGATTTCTTAATCAACTCATTGCCACAACATGACGCAATCGCAGGAAGAAGTGGGTAATAATTTCCATGACAGACCAGTCCTAAAACTTGCAACTGCCACCACTGCCACCCCTATAGTTACATCACTGGTTGCCAGAGGAATCTGGCACCAGCTTCCTCCTTCTCTTACAAGAGAGAACCAATGCTTGCTGAGTGAAGCTAAACAAGCAGATGTATAATAAGATTGAGATTGATAGCTATCGGCCGAACAAGAGTTCAGCCTACAGTTATCTTATTTGCCTACCTAAGAAAGGCCCCTAAAATAATTTCATTATTAAATACAAAATATCAGTATATGCATATATGCACACGTTCATGAGAGTCGTTCTGACTAAATATGCAAATTATGTTGAAGCACTAGTAGAAGTAGAGTTCATAAATAAGTCTTAAAATATGGAAATACAGTAATTGAAGGCAAATATGATAATAACATAGTAACATAGTAACATAGTTTAAAAGGTTGAAAAAAGACATCTGTCCATCCTCTTCTGCCTGTCATCCTGCAAGTTAATCTAGATGAATGCAAAAAAAAAACTGTGAGGTAGAAGACAATTTTACCAACTTTAGGATCAATGACCCCTCTCTAGTAGCTATAGCTTGTAATATTATTACACGATGATTATTATTATTATTATTATTATTATAATAATTATTATTATTATTCTCACATCATTAGATGATGTGAGAGATCTCTATACTGACCCTTGATATATTTATACAAAGTTATTAGATCACCCCTGAGTTGTCTTTTTTCTAAAATTAATAACCCTAATTTTGATAATGTTTCAGGGTACTGTAGACCACCCATTCCAGTTATTACTTTAGTTTCCCTCCTCTGATCTCTCTCCAGCTCTGCTATGTCTGCCTTGTTGACAGGAGCCTAGAACTGTACACAGTACTCCATGTGTGGTCTGACTAGTGATTTGTAAAGTGTCAGTACTATGTTCTCATCACAGGCATCTATGCGCCTTTAGCTGGTTTCTACAGCTTAGTTTGCTGTTCACTAAAATTCCTAGGTCCTTTTCCATATCAGTGTTACCCAGTGTTTTCCATTTGTACTGTACTGACTTGCATTATTCCCTCCCATGTGCATAACATTTGTCAGTGTTAAACGTCATCGGCCACCTCTCTGCCCAAGCCTCCAATCTATCCAGATCTATCTGTAGCAGTATTCTCTTCTGTGTTAATTACTTTACACAGTTTCGGGCAGTTTCATCTGCAAAAATTGATATTTTACTGTCAGTGGATTAACTAGAGTGTTATGGGCCCCAGTGCAAACTTTGGATTCTCCCCCCTCCCCCTTTAATTTACACTTTACACTAAGCCCAATGCATGGCTACACTCACCCAGTCCTAACTAATAAAATCTGGTCGTACCTCATCAAGGGTGCTGCTGGCATTGTTATGACATTCACTGGATCCAGAACAAGGTCCCTGTGGTGATAGAGAAAAAAAGACTAATCACATAAGGAAGAGATAGTGACTGCCCTGTAAAATCATTAGTAGTGGGGCGCTGTGCTGGCCTGTAAGACTGAGCCTTGCCAATGTACAGCAGCGTAATCTAGGACATTTCCCTTAAGTGCTACCACACAGTACTAATGCCCACATTGTGGCCCCTCACAGTAATTAAGCTCACGTTGTGGCCCCTTCACAATAGTTATGTCCTCCTTGTGGCCCCTCACAGCAGTTATGCCCACCTTTGTTGCTGTCATGCCCACTTTTGTGCCCCCTCACTGTAGTTAGGCCCAGATATGTGCCACCTAAGTAATACCTTTGGCTCATCTGAGCCAATACATTCTAATACTGTACGGAGCGCTTACTCCGTACAGTATTGAAACAAAGTTTTATGCGAATTGACTTTGGATGTTTCAACCGAAGTCCATTCGCACATCCCTAATTATCATTTTATATACTAACATTTTATGTGGCACAGTGTCAAATGCTTCAGAGATGTCCAGATATACGACATCTATTGATTTGTCGTGGTCAAGTCTAAAACATACCTCCTCATAGAAACTGATTACATTTGTTTGACATGATAGATCCCTCATGAAGCCATGCTGATATTGATGTTATTTGCTTATTTTCACTGAGGTACTCCAAGATAGCATCTCTTAGAAAACCTTAAAACAGTTTACCGACGACAGATGTTAAACTTACCGGCCTATAGTTTCCAGGCGCTGTTTTCGGACCCTTTTTAAATATTGGCACCACATTTGCTATGCACCAATCCTGTGGAACACTCCCTGTCAGTATAATGTCCTTAAATATCAGAAATAAGGGTCTGGCTATGACATTACTTAATTCTCTTAGGATACGGGAGTGTATGCCATCTGGTCCTGGCGGTTTGTCTATATTAATATTTTTAAGAAGTAGCTATACTTCTTTCTGGGTCAGAAAATAAGTGTATAAAAATATAATAATATGAATACGAAAAACACATGCATTGTTATATAAAAGTAATATCATTTATATGTACAAAATATAAGTAAATACATATATGTATGCGTTAACGTAAGGTCCTCTAACCAAATATACACATGACATTGATGCACATAGATTTTTGAGTTTAACAGGGCCATGTAGTATAATAGAATTTATCTAGAGAAGATCTGGCATGTCCATAATTTCCTTAAGTAAGATAGGTAAAAGGCTGCAAGGATGTGTTATTTATTCTGCAAGACAAAAAGTAGAAAAAAGTTGAATAGCTGTTTTTTTTAAACCCACTTATAAAATAAATATAAGTTTTGTACTCCAAAATGTTGCCAGTTGGTTCTTGCCCCACAGAGCTTGTAAACCTGAAACTCTTGAAAATTATTATTCTGTTTATTACTGGCGAGTAAAAGTAAAGTAGTACAAGCAAGCAGTAAAGGTAATTACTGTTCTATGCTTTCTCCGCAGGATATTTACTATCAAAATATAAATGTGTGTTTTAATTTATAAATTTTTAGGCTATCAGTATGTAGTATATTAACTTCCTCTTTATCTTTTTTTTTTATAGATGTCAGATTTCAACAATGAAAGATGAATCAGCAATCAAAGTATTTAATTCCTGAAGCAATATAAATGAATAATTTTGATCTTAATAAATCTAGCATTCATTAAATGCCTGACTCCTGCTCTTTATGTAATTTATTTTATTACTCCTGTTATGCTACTCCTACATAAGAGTTTTTATTGTCTGATAGGTGCTGGTCCCACTGCTGGGACCCGTATCTACAACGAGAACAAAGCGGGGAGCACTGTGGCTGGAGGACCCCAGATTTCCGTCCACCACCAAGCGCTGCTCCCCACCTCTCCCATTGAAGTCAATGGGAGTGCACCACACATGCGTGGCCCATGCTCCCATTCATTTCAATGGGGCAGCCAGCAGTCGGCTATTTTCGGCGGCCCCATAGTAATGAATGGAGGGCGGCACCGCTCCGTTCTCATTGTAGGTGCGGGTCCCCAGCGGTGGGACCCGCACCTATCAAACAATGGGGGCATATCCTAGCGATATGCCCCTATTGTCTGAGATGGGAAAAAAACGATTTAAGAGACCTAGACCTAAAAGAAAAAATTATAAATTAAAGTAACAGAATATTGATGGTTGAATTTCTTGAGCTTTGTTTCGGATCTGGGTATAATGAAATGGTCAGAAAGTTCAATTTGGGTATGAATAAATTTAACCCGGCTCAAAAGTGCACCAATTGGCCTGAAAATTGGTGTCTGACACTCTGAAATCTCCCAGGAGTCATTATTTTTTTTGTCTTTTTCTTTTTTTCTAATTTCTCTCTCTCCCTCTCTTTCTCTAACTCTCCTCTTACAAGCTCTTTAATGCCAAGACAGCAATAGTATATAATGTCCGAGTGACACTAATATATAGGTATGAAAAAATTCATAGTTGTGTTAACAAACAGCCTGTTTAAAAGTATACTCTGCTGTCAGATTTGTTATGTTTTTTCATATGCAAAAAATTTCTGACGCCAACGTGATGAAAATGTGACCGTCAGATGCCGTAATTAGAATTGAACACAATATCTGAGGTGTTTAATGATGGGGGGGGGGGGGAATCTTTGTGATCTTCGGTGAAGAAGGCGAATTTCCACATTATCTAATATCAATGAGAGTATGTCATCAGGAACATCAAGCTACTTCTCTCTCTGCATCTTGATGACTTTTCTAGGACATGGAGATTTTGAAGGATGATTTGGAAGTAGTAAAGCCAGCAAAGGATGAGGAAAGTCATCATTAGGACCTATGTCCTCTAAGGGGTGCAGACTGGATGGTATTGGTTGGCATACTGGCAGCATATTGGTATTGAATTACATATTTTAGTTTATGGTGATGTTGGAATAAGTAAATGTAAGAATTAGTAATTCAATCCAAATTAGTGGAATTCAATCCAAATTTCAGGAAAAATTCAATTGTCACCAGATCTGAATTTTCTCACACTTTGTAGTAACGAATCGCATTTTTACCTAAAATGGCTGTCGCACCTGTTAGGACAAGGAGCAAGGAATTCTGGGAATGAGGGATCACCCACAATGGCATGCATGCAGCCAATCAGCAGCCAGCCCTGTGATATCACAGCTCTATAAATAGCCTCAGCCATCTTGGATTCAGCCATTTTCCAGTGTACTTAGTACAGGGATAAACATCTGCATGCGCTAGAGACAGTGGTAGAAAAGACTTCAAAATTTTTATTTTGCTGTATAGAAGTTCAGGGAAAGGATAGTGAAGAATCATTCCACAGTATTGAAGCAGAACATTGATTAGTAGGGGAGTTTATAGCCTCGGTAATATGAACAATCCTATTACACCTTGCTGCATTGACTGGGATTACAAATTGCCAGTATACAGCTCTGTAATTCCAGCAAACCGTTCTTGTTATTGGGGTGCAAGTGCTGTTTGATACAGCAATTAACAGGATTTACTACAAGGAAATATTTTTATGTCTTATTTGCCTTTGTGTGATGCAGTTATATGTTCCAAAGCATGTTTTGGCTGTATTAATGGGAAGAAAAAGACTTATTAGCCGTTGTGTGGTGAAGTGAGAAAATTACAGCCCTTTTTGGTGTGTATTAGTGGAATAAAGTAAGGACCTATTTGCCATTCAGCGGTGCAGTTATATGTTCTAAAGCCCTTTTTGGCGGGGTTAGTGGCAAAAAATATATATTATTTGCTGTTCAGCGCTGCAGTTATATGTTCTAAAGCCCTTTTTGGAGTGTATTAGTGGCAAAAAAATATAAATTATTTGCCATTCAGTGGTACAGTTATATGTCCTAAAGCCTTTTGTGGAGCTTAAAAGTGGAAAAAAGTAAGGGCCTATTTGTCGTTCAGTGGTGCAGTTATATGTTCTAAAGCCCTTTTCTGTCATGTATTAGTGGCAAAAAATATATATGGTAATTGCCTTGCAGCGGTGCAGTTATATGTTCTAAAGCCTTTTGTGGCGTGTATAAGTGGAAAAAAAAAAAACCTATTTGCCGTTTAGCGGTACAGCTTTATGTTCTAAAGCCCTTTTTGGCATGTATTAGTATCACAAAAATAAATATATCCCATTGTGTGGTGATTACTTACACAGTTTCGGCCAGTTTCATCTGCAAAAATTGATATTTTACTGTCAGTGAATTAACTAGAGTGTTATGGGCCCCGGTGCAAACTTTGGATTCTCCCCCCTCCCCCTTTAATTTGCACTTTACACTAAGCCCAATGCATGGCTACACTCACCCAGTCCTAACCAATAAAATCTGGTCGTACCTCATCCAGGGTGTCGCTGGCATTGTTATGACATTCACTGGATCCAGAACAAGGTCCCTGTGGTGATAGAGAAAAAAAGAATAATCACATAAGGAAGAGATAATGACTGCCCTGTAAAATCATCAGTAGTGGGGCGCTGTGCTGGCCTGTAAGACTGAGCCATGCCAATGTACAGCAGCGTAATCTAGGACATTTCCCTTAAGTGTTACCACACAGTACTAATGCCCACATTGTGGCCCCTCACAGTAATTAAGCTCACATTGTGGCCCCTTCACAATAGTTATGTCCTCCTTGTGGCCCCTCACAGCAGTTATGCCCACCTTTGTTGCTGTCATGCCCACTTTTGTGCCCCCTCACTGTAGTTAGGCCCAGATATGTGCCACCTAAGTAATACCTTTGGCTCATCTGAGCCAATACATTCTAATACTGTACGGAGCGCTTACTCCGTACAGTATTGAAACAAAGTTTTATGCAAATTGACTTTGGATGTTTCAACCGAAGTCCATTCGCACATCCCTAATTATCATTTTATATACTAACATTTTATGTGGCACAGTGTCAAATGCCTTAGAGATGTCCAGATATACGACATCCATTGATTCGTCGTGGTCAAGTCTAAAACATACCTCCCAGGGGCGGACTGGGCCGGGGGGCAGGGGGGCAATTGCCCCCCCGGGCCCCTCTGTTGCCTCTGTAAACGGGCCCCTCTGTAGTGCATGTGCCCTGCCGCGGCCCTGGTGACAAGTGGGGGCGGCCGGCGGCAAGGCACAGGGAGATGAACGCTTCCACTGTGGAAGCGTTCATCTCCATAGTCATCTGTATCAGATGGCTGTGCTGCGGCAGAGCAGGGAGAGGCGTGTCCCCTCCCTGTTCCTCTGATAGGCTGCCAGCACTAGGCCGGCAGCCTATCAGAGGCTGGTGCAGGCGGCGCGATGACGTCATTGCACCGCCGGAGCGGTACAGCAAGGGACACAGGCCAGAAGAGGCCTGCATCGCATCGCTGGAGGTAAGTATAACTGTTAAATGTATGTTTGTTTTTTGTGTTTTTGGGGGCTACTGGCATATAAGATAAGGGGGGGGGGAATCTACTGGCACATAAGATAAGGGGGGGGGAGGAATCTACTGGCACATAAGATAAAGGGGGGAATCTACTGGCACATAAGATAAAGGGGGAATCTACTGGCACATAAGATAAGGAGGGGAGGAATCTACTGGCACATTAGATAAAGGGGAGGAATCTACTGGCACATAAGATAAGGGGGGAATCTACTGGCACATAAGATAAAGGGGGAATCTACTGGCACATAAGATAAAGGGGGAATCTACTGGCACATAAGATAAAGGGGGAATCTACTGGCACATAAGATAAGGGAGGGGAGGAATCTACTGGCACATTAGATAAAGGGGAGGAATCTACTGGCACATAAGATAAGGGGGAATCTACTGGCACATAAGATAAAGGGGGAATCTACTGGCACATAAGATAAAGGGGGAATCTACTGGCACATAAGATAAAGGGGGAATCTACTGGCACATAAGATAAAGGGGGAATCTACTGGCACATAAGATAAGGGGGAATCTACTGGCACATGATAAAGTGAGGGGGATTCTACTGGCACATGATAAAGTGAGGGGGATTCTACTGGCACATGATAACTGAGGGGGATTCTACTGGCACATGATAAGGTGAGGGGGATTCTACTGGCACATGATAAGGTGAGGGGGATTCTACTGGCACATAAGGAGGGCGACTGGCACATAAGGGAGTGCTACTGGCACATAAGGGGTGCTACTGGCACATAAGGGGGTGCTACTGGCACATAAGGGGGTGCTACTGGACTGGCACATAAGAGGGGCTACTGGCACATAAGAGGGGCTACTGGCACATAAGAGGGGCTACTGGCACATAAGGGGGTGCTACTGGCACATAAGGGGGTGCTACTGGCACATAAGAGGGGCTACTGGCACATAAGAGGGGCTACTGGCACATAAGGGGGACGGCTACTGGCACATAAGGGGGACGGCTACTGGCACATAAGGGGGACGGCTACTGGCACATAAGGGGGACGGCTACTGGCACATAAGGGTGGCTACTGGCACTTAAGGGGGACCGCTACTGGCACTTAAGGGGGACGGCTACTGGCACATAAGGGGGATGGCTACTGGCACATAAGGGGGGGGGGTCTATAAGCGATGTGAGAGGCCAACATCTTTCCTCTCCGCAATGCTCAGCCTCCTGTGACAGATCAGGAGAGCGGAGGTGTGGGGGCGGAGATAGCTGTCAATGCTGTCAAAGGAGGCTGTGCTCTCCTCCTGCAGCTCCCCGCCCAGCCTCTTGTGACAGCGAATCAGGAAGTAGAGGGGGGCTCAGTGGGCCTCTGGGTGTTACTTGCCCCCTGGGACAAAAGTTGCCAGTCAGCCCCTGATACCTCCTCATAGAAACTGATTACATTTGTTTGACATGATAGATCCCTCATGAAGCCATGCTGATATTGATGTTATTTGCTTATTTTCACTGAGGTACTCCAAGATAGCATCTCTTAAAAAACCTTAAAACAGTTTACCGACGACAGATGTTAAACTTACCGGCCTATAGTTTCCAGGCGCTGTTTTCGGACCCTTTTTAAATATTGGCACCACATTTGCTATGCACCAATCCTGTGGAACACTCCCTGTCAGTATAAAGTCCTTAAATATCAGAAATAAGGGTCTGGCTATGACATTACTTAATTCTCTTAGGATACTGGAGTGTATGCCATCTGGTCCTGGCGGTTTGTCTATTTCAATATTTTGAAAATAAGTGTATAAAAATATAATAATATGAATACGTAAACACATGCATTGTTATATAAAAGTAATATCATTTATATGTACAAAATATAAGTAAATACATATATGTATGCGTTAACGTAAGGTCCTCTAACCAAATATACACATGACATTGACGCACATAGATTTTTGAGTTTAACAGGGCCATGTAGTATAATAGAATTTATCTAGAGAAGATCTGGCATGTCCATAATTTCCTTAAGTAAGATAGGTAAAAGGCTGCAATGATGTGTTATTTATTCTGCAAGACAAAAAGTAGAAAAAAATTGAATAGCTGTTTTTTTTAAACCCACTTATAAAATAAATATAAGTTTTGTACTCCAAAATGTTGCCAGTTGGTTCTTGCCCCACAGAGCTTGTAAACCTGAAACTCTTGAAAATTATTATTCTGTTTATTACTGGCGAGTAAAAGTAAAGTAGTACAAGCAAGCAGTAAAGGAAATTACTGTTCTATGCTTTCTCCCCAGGATATTTACTATCAAAATATAAATGTGTGTTTTAATTTATAAATTTTTAGGCTATCAGTATGTAGTATATTAACTTCCTCTTTATCTTTTTTTTTTTTATAGATGTCAGATTTCAACAATGAAAGATGAATCAGCAATCAAAGTATTTAATTCCTGCAATATAAATGAATAATATAAATGAATAATTTTGATCTTAATAAATCTAGCATTCATTAAATGCCTGACTCCTGCTCTTTATGTAATTTATTTTATTACTCCTGTTATGCTACTCCTACATAAGAGTTTTCATTGTCTGATAGGTGCTGGTCCCACTGCTGGGACCCGTATCTACAACGAGAACAAAGCGGGGAGCACTGTGGCTGGAGGACCCCAGATTTCCGTCCACCACCAAGCGCTGCTCCCCACCTCTCCCATTGAAGTCAATGGGAGTGCACCACACATGCGTGGCCCATGCTCCCATTCATTTCAATGGGGCAGCCAGCAGTCGGCTATTTTCGGCGGCCCCATAGAAATGAATGGAGGGCGGCACCGCTCCGTTCTCATTGTAGGTGCGGGTCCCCAGCGGTGGGACCCGCACCTATCAAACAATGGGGGCATATCCTAGCGATATGCCCCTATTGTCTGAGATGGGAAAAAAACGATTTAAGAGACCTAGGCCTAAAAGAAAAAATTATAAATTAAAGTAACAGAATATTGATGGTTGAATTTCTTGAGCTTTGTTTCGGATCTGGGTATAATGAAACGGTCAGAAAATTCAATTTGGGTATGAATAAATTTAACCCGGCTCAAAAGTGCACCAATTGGCCTGAAAATTGGTGTCTGACACTCTGAAATCTCCCAGGAGTCATTATTTTTTTTGTCTTTTTCTTTTTTTCTAATTTCTCTCTCTCCCTCTCTTTCTCTAACTCTCCTCTTACAAGCTCTTTAATGCCAAGACAGCAATAGTATATAATGTCCGAGTGACACTAATATATAGGTATGAAAAAATTCATAGTTGTGTTAACAAACAGCCTGTTTAAAAGTATACTCTGCTGTCAGATTTGTTATGTTTTTTCATATGCAAATAAGTTCTGACACCAACATGATGAAAATTTGACCGTCAGATGCCGTAATTAGAATTGAACACAATATCTGAGGTGTTTAATGATGGGGGGGGGGGGATATCTTTGTGATCTTCGATGAAGAAGGCGAATTTCCACATTATCTAATATCAATGAGAGTATGTCATCATGAACATCTAGCTACTTCTCTCTCTGCATCTTGATGACTTTTCTAGGACATGGAGATTTTGAAGGATGATTTGGAAGTAGTAAAGCCAGCAAAGGATGAGGAAAGTCATCATTAGGACCTAAGTCCTCGAAGGGGTGCAGACTGGATGGTATTGGTTGGCATACTGGCAGCATATTGGTATTGAATTACATATTTTAGTTTATGGTGATGTTGGAATAAGTAAATGTAAGAATTAGTAATTCAATCCAAATTAGTGGAATTCAATCCAAATTTCAGGAAAAATTCAATTGTCACCAGATCCGAATTTTCTCACACTTTGTAGTAACGAATCACATTTTTACCTAAAATGGCTGTCGCACCTGTTAGGACAAGGAGCAAGGAATTCTGGGAATGAGGGATCACCCACAATGGCATGCATGCAGCCAATCAGCAGCCAGCCAGCCCTGTGATATCACAGCCCTATAAATAGCCTCAGCCATCTTGGATTCAGCCATTTTCCAGTGTACTTAGTACAGGGATAAACATCTGCATGCGCTAGAGACAGTGGTAGAAAAGACTTCAAAATTTTTATTTTGCTGTATAGAAGTTCAGGGAAAGGATAGTGAAGAATCATTCCACAGTATTGAAGCAGAACATTGATTAGTAGGGGAGTTTATAGCCTCGGTAATATGAACAATCCTATTACACCTTGCTGCATTGACTGGGATTACAAATTGCCAGTATACAGCTCTGTAATTCCAGCAAACCGTTCTTGTTATTGGGGTGCAAGTGCTGTTTGATACAGCAATTAACAGGATTTACTACAAGGAAATATTTTTATGTCTTATTTGCCTTTGTGTGATGCAGTTATATGTTCCAAAGCATGTTTTGGCTGTATTAATGGGAAGAAAAAGACTTATTAGCCGTTGTGTGGTGAAGTGAGAAAATTACAGCCCTTTTTGGTGTGTCTTAGTGGAATAAAATAAGGACCTATTTGCCGTTCAGCGGTGCAGTTATATGTTCTAAAGCCCTTTTTGGCGGGGTTAGTGGCAAAAAATATATATTATTTGCTGTTCAGCGGTGCAGTTATATGTTCTAAAGCCCTTTTTGGAGTGTATTAGTGGCAAAAAAAAATATATTATTTGCCATTCAGTGGTACAGTTATATGTCCTAAAGCCTTTTGTGGAGCTTAAAAGTGGAAAAAAGTAAGGGCCTATTTGTCGTTCAGTGGTGCAGTTATATGTTCTAAAGCCCTTTTCTGTCATGTATTAGTGGCAAAAAATATATATGGTAATTGCCTTGCAGCGGTGCAGTTATATGTTCTAAAGCCTTTTGTGGCGTGTATAAGTGGAAAAAAAAGGGCCTATTTGCCGTTTAGCGGTGCAGCTTTATGTTCTAAAGCCCTTTTTGGCAATGTATTAGTATCACAAAAATAAATATATCCCATTGTGTGGTGAAGTGAGAAAATTACAGCCCTTTTTGGCATGTATTGGTGCCAAAAATATATATATATTTGCCTTCAGTGGTGCAGTTATATGTTCTAAAGCCCTTTTCGGCATCTATTAGTGACAAAAAAATATACATTATTTGCGGTTGAGCGGTGCATTTATATGTTCTAAAGCCTTTGGTGGCATGTATGAGTAGAAAAAAATAAGGGCCTACTTGCCGTTCAGAGGTGCAGTTATATGTTCTAAAGCAGTTTTTGGTGTGTATTAGTGGCAAAAAATATATTTTTTTTTCCGTTCAGCGGTGCAGTTATATGTTCTAAAGCCCTTTTTGGTGTGTATTATTGGCACAAAAATAAGTAAATGCCGTTGTGTGGGGAAGTGAGAAAATTATAGCCTTTTTGGGCGTGTATTAGTGGCAAAAAAATATATATTTGCAGTTCAGCGGTGCAGTTATATGTTCTAAAGCCCTTTTTGGCGTGTATTAGTGGCAAAAAAATATATATTATTTGCCATTCAGCGGTGCAATTAAATGTTCTAAAGCCCTTTTCGGCATCTATTAGTGGCAAAAAAAATTATTTGCGGCTTAGCGGTGTATTTATATGTTCAAAAGCCTTTTGTGGCATGTATATGTTGAAAAAATCATGGTCTATTTGCCGTTCAGAGGTGCAGTTATATGTTCTATTTTATTTTTATTTTTTAATCATCTTGAAAGATACAGTCCATAAAAAGACAAAATTACAAAATCATCCCTAACCACCCCACAACTCCCCCCCTCCCCGACCCTGCAGGAAGGAGAAAAAAAAAAAACTGAATCACTTAATCGTCCCAATCCTTCCAAATACTACCCCACTTTGCATAGGACCCTCTTTGTCTATACAAGACCCTCTCGTAACTTTTCACCTTCTTAACTAGACATAGTCAGTTGTTACAATCTGGGGCAGAGGGGGAGCACCATTCTCTGGATATAAGAAGCCTAGCCAAAAACCTCACTTTAATCAACAATTGGCGTTTCAGGGGCTGACAATTAACTTCCGATAGATCCCCCAGGACCCATACTTTGGGGGATAGAGGAATATCAGTGTTAATTCTCTGAGCCAAAGTTGTTTGAACCATTCTCCAATACTTGCTCACTATCGGGCAGTCCCAGAATAGATGTAAATGATCTGCCCTGGGGTCCCCGCAGTGAGGGCAGTCAGAGGAGGCTCTAAATCCCCTCCTGTGGAGCCATAAAGGTGTCACATATATTTTGTGCATAATATTAAACTGTACGACAATATGATTAAAATTGTGCGAAACCTGACTTAAGCTATCACCTATATTCTCCCAATCCGGGGAGCCCACCTCTGACAGTGAAACAGACCAGGATCTCTGTCCTGGAGAAAGACATTCCGAAATTTTTTTG
>CM065590.1:291086591-291122343 GCA_033119425.1 Bufotes viridis | reverse complement strand
CACATATCAGAATGTGGGGTTTATACAACTATTTATTGAAATGTCAATGAAAATTCCCAATATGTTATGGATATTATATGATACTGTAAGGCCACGTTTTGTGGTACTTCCACTTTGGTTCATTGTGCTACTCTGTATCTGTAGCTCCTATTCACTTCAATGGGAGTTCCAGGAACAGCACAGCTCGCTTGATTGTTTCCATAACCACATTCCCCTCTGACCTGCACATAGGACAAGTATCCCTTTCTCTGCCATGAATGTTTTTTTTTTTAAATGTTCCATAACATGAATGTACAGTACATTATAGATTGCATTACATTAATGTTATAATAATCACATGGGAGAATTAATCGCTGGGATTAGAGCAACCTCTTATTTCAGCCATAAAAACTAAGAAATGCTATGGTTGATAGTAAAGCAGCATCTAAAGATTTGAATAGATTATAGAAATAGAGTGATTTCTTAGTCAACCCATTGCCACATCATGACGCAGTCGCAGGAAGAAGTGGGTAATAATTTCCATGACAGACCAGTCCTAAAACTTGCAACTGCCACCACTGCCTCCCCTATAGTTACATCACTGGTTGCCAGAGGAATCTGGCACCGGCTTCCTCCTTCTCTTACAAGAGAGAACCAATGCTTGCTGAGTGAAGCTAAACAAGTAGATGTATAATAAGATTGAGATTGATAGCTATCGGCCGAACAAGAGTTCAGCAGCGTAATCTAGGACATTTCCCTTAAGTGCTACCACACAGTACTAATGCCCACATTGTGGCCCCTCACAGTAATTAAGCTCACGTTGTGGCCCCTTCACAATAGTTATGTCCTCCTTGTGGCCCCTCACAGCAGTTATGCCCACCTTTGTTGCTGTCATGCCCACTTTTGTGCCCCCTCACTGTAGTTATGCCCAGATATGTGCCACCTAACTAATACCTTTGGCTCATCTGAGCCAATACATTCTAATACTGTACGGAGCGCTTACTCCGTACAGTATTGAAACAAAGTTTTATGCGAATTGACTTTGGATGTTTCAACCGAAGTCCATTCGCACATCCCTAATTATCATTTTATATACTAACATTTTATGTGGCACAGTGTCAAATGCTTTAGAGATGTCCAGATATACGACATCCATTGATTCGTTGTGGTCAAATCTAAAACATACCTCCTCATAGAAACTGATTACATTTGTTTGATATGATAGATCCCTCATGAAGCCATGCTGATATTGATGTTATTTGCTTATTTTCACTGAGGTACTCAAAGATAGCATCTCTTAGAAAACCTTAAAACAGTTTACCGACGACAGATGTTAAACTTACCGGCCTATAGTTTCCAGGCGCTGTTTTTGGACCCTTTTTAAATATTGGCACCACATTTGCTATGCGCCAATCCTGTGGAACACTCCCTGTCAGTATAAAGTCCTTAAATATCAGAAATAAGGGTCTGGCTATGACATTACTTAATTCTCTTAGGATACTGGAGTGTATGCCATCTGGTCCTGGCGGTTTGTCTATTTCAATATTTTTAAGAAGTAGCTATACTTCTTTCTGGGTCAGAAAATAAGTGTATAAAAATATAATATTATGAATACGTAAACACATGAATTGTTATATAAAATTAATATCATTTATATGTACAAAATATAAGTAAATACATATATGTATGCGTTAATGTAAGGTCCTCTAACCAAATATACACATGACATTGACGCACATAGATTTTTGAGTTTACCAGGCCATGAAGTATAGTAGAATTTATCTAGAGAAGATCTGGCATGTCCATCATTTCCTTAAGTAGGATAGGCAAATGGCTGCAAGGATGTGTTATTTATTCCGCAAGACAA
Organism: Bufotes viridis; assembly: GCA_033119425.1. NCBI lineage: Eukaryota > Metazoa > Chordata > Amphibia > Anura > Bufonidae > Bufotes > Bufotes viridis. Next base: position 291,120,497 of record CM065590.1, on the reverse strand, counting down.
AAAGTAGAAAAAAGTTAAATAGCTGTTTTTTTTAAACCCACTTATAAAATAAATATAAGTTTTGTACTCCAAAATGTTGCCAGTTGGTTCTTGCCCCTCAGAGCTTGTAAACCTGAAACTCTTGAAAATGATTATTCTGTTTATTACTGGCGAGTAAAAGTAAAGTAGTACAAGCAAGCAGTAAAGGTAATTACTGTTCTATGCTTTCTCCCCAGGAAATTTACTATCAAAATATAAATGTGTGTTTTAATTTATTAATTTTTAGGCTATCAGTATGTACTATATTAACTTCCTCTTTATCTTTTTTTTTTATAGATGTCAGATTTCAACAATGAAAGATGAATCAGCAATCAAAGTATTTAATTCCTGAAGCAATATAAATGAATAATTTTGATCTTAATAAATCTAGCATTCATAAAATGCCTGACTCCTGCTCTTTATGTAATTTATTTTATTACTCCTGTTCTGCTACTCCTACATAAGAGTTTTCATTGTCTGATAGGGGCTGGTCCCACCGCTGCGACCCGTATCTACAACGAGAACAAAGCGGGGAGCACTGTGGCTGGAGGACCCCAGATTTCCATCCACCACCAAGCGCTGCTCCCCACCTCTCCCATTGAAGTCAATGGGAATGCACCACGCATGCGTGGACCATGCTCTTATTCATTTCAATGGGGCAGCCAGCAGTCGGCTATTTTCGGCGGCCCTATAGAAATGAATAGAGGGTGGCAGTTCTCATATCCTAGTGATATGCCCCTATTGTCTGAGATGGGAAAACCCCTTTAAGAGACATAGACCTAAAAGAAAAAATTATAAATTAAAGTAACAGAATATTGATGGTTGAATTTCTTGAGCTTTGTTTTGGATTTGGGTGTAATGAAACGGTCAGAAAATTCAATTTTGGTATGAAAAAATTTAACCCGGCTCAAAAGTGTACCAATTGGCCTGAAAATTGTTTTCTGACACTCTGAAATCTCCCAGGAGTAATTATTTTTTTTGTCTTTTTCTTTTTTTCTAATTTCTCTCTCTCCCTCTCTTTCTCTAACTCTCCTCTTACAAGCTCTTTAATGCCAAGACAGCAATAGTATATAATGTCCGAGTGACACTAATATATAGGTATGAAAAAATTCATAGTTTTGTTAACAAACAGCCTGTTTAAAAGTATACTCTGCTGTCAGATTTGTTATGTTTTTTCATATGCAAAAAAGTTCTGACACCAACGTGATGAAAATGTGACCGTCAGATGCCGTAATTAGAATTGAACACAATATCTGAGGTTTTTAATGATGGGGGGGGGGGGGGGATTCTTTGTGATCTTCGATGAAGAAGGCGAATTTCCACTTTATCTAATATCAATGAGAGTATGTCATCAGGAACATCCAGCTACTTCTCTCTCTGCATTTTGATGACTTTTCTAGGACATGGAGATTTTGAAGGATGATTTGGAAGTAGTAAAGCCAGCAAAGGATGAGGAAAGTCATCATTAGGACCTAAGTCCTCTAAGGGGTGCAGACTGGATGGTATTGGTTGGCATACTGGCAGCATGTTGGTATTGAATTACATATTTTAGTTTATGGTGATGTTGGAATAAGTAAATGTAAGAATTAGTAATTCAATCCAAATTACTGGAATTCAATCCAAATTTCAGGAAAAATTCAATTGTCACCAGATCCGAATTTTCCCACACTTTTGTGTACCGAATCGCATTTTTACCTAAAATGGCTGTCGCACCTGTTAGGACAAGGAGGAAGGAACTCTGGGAATGAGGGATCACCCACAATGGCATGCATGCAGCCAATAAGCAGCCAGCCAGCCCTGTGATATCACAGCCCTATAAATAGCCTCAGCCATCTTGGATTCAGCAATTTTAGAGTGTACTTAGTACAGGGATAAACATCTGCATGCGCTAGAGACAGTGGTAGAAAAGACTTAAAAATTTTTATTTTGCTATATAGAAGTTCAGGGAAAAGATAGTGAAGAATCATTCCACAGTATTGAAGCAGAACATTGATCAGTAGGGGAGTTTATAGCCTCGGTAATATGAACAATCCTATTACACCTTGCTGCATTGACTGGGATTACAAATTGCCAGTATACAGCTCTGTAATTCCAGCAAACCTTTCTTGTTAATGGGGTGCAAGTGCTGTTTGATACAGTTAACAATTAACAGGATTTACTACAAGAAAATATTTCTATGTCTTATTTGCCTTTGTGTGATGCAGTTATATGTTCCAAAGCATGTTTTGGCTGTATTAATGGGAAAAAAAAGACTTATTAGCCGTTGCTTGGTGAAGTGAGAAAATTACAGCCCTTTTTGGCGTGTATTAGTGGAATAAAGTAAGGACCTATTTGCCGTTCAGCGGTGTAGTTATATGTTCTAAAGCCCTTTTTGGCGGGGTTAGTGGCAAAAAATATATATTATTTGCCATTCAGTGGTACAGTTATATGTCCTAAAGCCTTTTGTGGAGCTTAAAAGTGGAAAAAAGTAAGGGCCTATTTGTCGTTCAGCGGTGCAGTTTATGTTCTAAAGCCTTTTGTGGCGTGTATAAGTGGAAAAAAAGGGCCTATTTGCCGTTTAGCGGTGCAGCTTTATGTTCTAAAGCCCTTTTTGGCATGTATTAGTGGCACAAAAATAAATATATCCCATTGTGTGGTGAAGTGAGAAAATTACAGCCCTTTTTGGCATGTATTGGTGCCAAAAAATATATATATTTGCCTTCAGCGGTGCAGTTATATGTTCTAAGCCCTTTTCGGCATCTATTAGTGGCAAAAAAATATACATTATTTGCGGTTGAGCGGTGCATTTATATGTTCTTAAGCCTTTTGTGGCATGTATGAGTTGAAAAAAATAAGGGCCTACTTGCCGTTCAGAGGTGCAGTTATATGTTCTAAAGCCGTTTTTTGTGTGTATTAGTGGCAAAAAATATATATTATTTTCCGTTCAGCCGTGTAGTTATTTGTTCTAAAGCCTTTTGTGGAGTGTATAAGTGAAAAAAATTAGGGCCTATTTGCCTGTCAGCGGCAATATATATTTGCAGTTCAGCGGTGCAGTTATATGTTCTAAAGCCCTTTTTGGTGTGTATTATTGGCACAAAAATAAGTAAATGCCGTTTTGTGGGGAAGTGAGAAAATTATAGCCTTTTTGGGCATGTATTAGTGGCAAAAAAATATATATTTGCAGTTCAGCGGTGCAGTTATATGTTCTAAAGCCCTTTTTGACGTGAATTAGTGGCACAAAGATATATATTATTTGCTGTTTAGCTGTACAGTTATAGGTTCTAAAGCATTTTGTGGCATGTATAAGTGGAAAAAATAAGGGCCTATTTGCCGTTCAGCGGTGCAATTATATGTTCCAAGGTCCTTTTTTGGCATGTATTAATGGCACAAAAAGAAGTATATGCCATTGTGTGGTGAAATTAGAAAATTACAGCCCTTATTGGCATGTATTAGTGGCAAAATATAAATATATTTGCAGTGCAGCGGTACAGTTATATGTTCTAAAACCCTTTTTGGAGTGTATTAGTGGCAAAAAAATATATATTATTTGCCATTCAGTGTTACAGTTATATTTTCTAAAGCCTTTTGTGAAGCTTAAAAGTGGAAAAAAGTAAGGTCCTATTTGTCGTTCAGCGGTGCAGTTATATGTTCTAAAGACCTTTTTTGTCATGTATTAGTGGCAAAAAAATATATGGTAATTGCCGTGCAGCAGTGCAATTATATGTTCTGAAGACTTTTGTGAGGTGTATAAGTGAAAAAAAATAAGGGCCTAGTTGCCGTTCAGCGGTGCAGTTTTATGTTCTATAGCCCTTTTTGGCGTGTATTAGTGGCAACAAAAATAAATATTATTTGCCATTCAGTGGTGCAGTTAAATGTTCTAAAGCCCTTTTCGTCATCTATTAGTGGCAAAAAAAAAAATTATTTGCGGCTTAGCGGTGTATTTATATGTTCAAAAGCCTTTTGTGGCATGCATATGTTGAAAAAATAATGGTCTATTTGCCGTTCAGAGGTTCAGTTATATGTTCTAAAGCCGTTTTTGGTGTGTATGAGTGGCAAAAAAATATATATTATTTTCCGTTCAGCGGTGTAGTTATATGTTCTAAAGTCCTTTTTTGGCGTATATTATTGGCACAAAAATAAGTATATGCCGTTGTGTGGTGAAGTGAAAAAATTATAGCCTTTTTGGGTGTGTATTAGTGGCAAAAAAATATATATTATTTTACTTTCAGCGGTGTAGTTATATGTTCTAAAGCCTTTTGTGGAGTGTATAAGTGAAAAAAAATGAGGGCCTATTTGCCTGTCAGCGGTGCAGTTTTATGTTCTAAAGCCCTTTTTGGAATGTATTAGTGGCAAAAAAATATATATTATTTGCCGTTCAGCGGTGCAGTTATATGTTCTAAAGCCCTTTTTTGGCGTGTATTATTGGCACAAAAATAAGTATATGCCGTTGTGTGTTGAAGGGAGAAAATTATAGCCTTTTTGGGCATGTATTAGTGGCAAACAAATATATAATTGCAGTTCAGCGGTGCAGTTATATGTTCTAAAGCCCTTTTTGGCGTGTATTAGTGGCAAAAAATATATCTTTGCCAATCAGTGATGCAGTTATATGTTCTAAAGCCCTTTTTGGTGTGTATTAGTGGCACAAAAAAATATAATTTTCAGCCTTCAGTGGTGCAGTTATATGTTCTAAAGCCCTTTTTTGGCACCAAGTGAACAGTCAGTTGTTGAATTGGATGTATTGGAAGCAGAAAAAATCGGCAAGTGTAAAGATCTGGGTCTGACTTTGACAAGGCCCTAATTTTGTTGTTGAGACAACTAAGTCAGATGCTGAGTATCTCCAAAATGCAGATCACCCAAGACTTGATTATGCACATAGAGTAAGGAGGCTAGCGTGTCCATTCTGATGTCACAGAAGATCTACTGTTGCACAAATTACTGAAAAGGTTAATGACAGAGAAAATAACCAAATTATATCAAAGCCAGGAACTAACCCCTTACTAGTGAAAATGGGGACCTGGACATTGCTCAAAATTAAAGCAAAAATATTGAAAAAGGAGCAACAATTTATACTAAAGCTTAACTTTTATTATTAATGTTAAAACAAAAAAAAGCAAAGACAAAAAACATGTAAGCAGGATCATACAAGTCCCGATTACCACCTGAGGACCGCCTAACGCACGGATGCGTCCGGCGGCCGGTCCTCTTTCTTTGGGTCGACGCGTCGGCGCGTCATCTCGCGAGATGCGATATTTCGCGCTGATGCCGCCACGCATGCGCACTGCGCTGCGGTAAAAAGTTCAAGAAGGAGTTTAAGGAGTCATCAGGCTGGCAGCCAATGATCATCGCTGGCAGGCTGATGATTTTTAAAAAAAACGAATCACAAGCCATCTAACACATTATATTTATAAATATAATGTATTAAATGGCTTCTGTGCCCTCTCCTGGGTCCTTTTCGTCGGTTGGACCCAGGAGAGAGCATATCTCTACAGTGAGTACACCAAGCACCACACTTCAGGCCCTCATCACCCCAATTTACCCCTTGATCACCCCTTTCAATCACCTGTCAATCACTAGTCACAGGGAAAAAAGTGATCAGTGTAAACTGTCCCTTTTTTCTTTTTCACTAGTATTGACTGCTAGGTTTAGTTTAGGCCCCTTTGGTAGGTAGTTAGCTTCCGTTAGCGCGCAGCCCACCGCACCGCAGTCACTGATTCGCTGATTAGCGTAGCGCTAATCAGCATTTGTACTTTTATAGTATCTGTAAGTGATCACAGTCAGATCTATAATAGTATTAGTGTCACCTTAGTTCGCCCCCCACCCAAAACGCAGTGTTTGCCCGATCAGTCCTTATCGGTCGCCCACACGTGCGTTCACCCACGCCCACCCCGCTGCAGTGACAATTTTTAATTTTTTTTTATCACTGCACAATCACTTCACAAGCGCTGCGACGTTAAAAAAAATCAGTTTTGATCTTTCTTATCAATCGCAGCGGCTTCCTGTACTTCGCTAGCCTCCCATTTGTAAGACAGGCTTGCTCTTTTTCTTGGGTAGTCTCAGGGAATACCCTCTAATTTTAGTCGTCCAAATGTCAAATAAGGGGTATCCTCCTGAAGAGGCCTACAGGATTCTGACCCAGTCGGATGAGGAATGGGAACCCTCATCTGACGAATCTAGCGGTCAGAATATGAACCTGTAGAAAGCAGTGGCAGTCTGACCCAAAGTTCAGACGAGGAGGTTGAGGTCCCTGATAGCACCAGACGTACCCGGCCCCATGTCTCTAGACCACAGGTAGCGCAGGATCCGTTTCAAGGGCAGCAGAGTGGGGCTGGCGCTGCCGGATTACGTGGTGAGACATACACCAGCAGCGCAGCCCATCCTGGACCTTCTACCAGCACTGCCGTACAACATGGTGAAGTGGCGAGCACCAGAAGGGCAGTTGAAGCTGGTACGGTGGCACGTGCAGTAGTTTCCCCGTCGCAGCCACCGCGCAGACAGGCCTGTAGAGCCCCTAGAATCCCTGAGGTGCTGGCACACCCTGATTGGCAGCCCACAACTTCAGCCGCACCATTAGTTTCCCCTTTCACGGCCCAGTCAAGAGTTCGGGTGGAGACAGCTCAAATCGGATCGGCACTGGGGTTTTTTGAGCTGTTCTTCACTGCGGAGCTCTATGACTTAGTCGTGGCAGAAACAAATCGGTATGCCACTCAATTTATAAACGCCAACCCGGGAATCTCTTATGCCCAGTCTTTCCGGTGGAAACCAGTCCAAGTTTCCGAATTTAAAACTTTTCGGGGCCTTCTCCTCAACATGGGCCTAACAAAAAAGCATGAATTGCGGTCATATTGGTCCACGAACCCAATTCATCACATGCCCATGTACTCTGCTGCCATGTCCAGGACACAATTTGAGACCATCCTGCGTTTCCTGCACTTTAGCGACAACACCACCTCCGGTCCCAGAGGTCACCCAGCTTTTGACCGGCTCTACAAAATTCGGCCCCTCATAGACCCCTCATAGACCACTTCAGCCAGAAATTTGCAGATTTGTATACCCCCGCACAAAACATCTGCGTAGACGAATCCCTTATACATTTTACCAGGCGCCTTGGCTTCAAACAGTACATCCCAAGCAAGCGCGCCCGGTATGGGGTCAAATTGTATAAGCCCTGTGAAAGGGCCACAGGCTATACACACAAATTTTGGATCTATGAGGGAAAAGATCAGACCCTGGAGCCGGTCAGTTGCCCTGACTACCTGGGGAGCAGTGGGAAGATAGTCTGGGACACTTGGTGTCACCCTTATTCAGCAAGGGGTACCATCTTTATGTGGACAATTTTTACACAAGTGTGCTCCTCTTCAGGCATTTGTTCCTAAAACAGATTGGCTGCTGGGGCACCGCGCGACCTAGTCGCCGGGGCTTCCCCCAACGGCTCCTTACCACCCGTCTTACAAGGGGGGAGAGGGCTGCCTTGTGTAACGAAGAACTGCTTGCGGTGAAATAGAAAGACAAGCATGACGTTTACATGCTCTCACGACAGTCCAAATTGAACGGGCAACCAGTGTCATTGAAAAGCCCCTCTCGGTCCACGACTATGATTTGCTCATGGGAGGGGTGGACTTCAATGACCAGATGTTGGCCCCATATTTGATTTCCCGCAGGACCAGACGCTGGTATAAGAAGGTGTCTGTATATCTAATTCAATTGGCTATATATAATAGTTTTGTTTTCTACAGTAAGGCTGGGAGAACAGGATCCTTCCTCAAATTTCAGGAAGAGATCATCGAGAACCTCCTGTATCCAGGACTTTCCGTGGCCCCAACCACCAGTGTAGTGAGCCGTCCACACAAGCGACATTTCCCCAATGTCGTTGCTGGTACCTCAAACCAACCGCCACCCCGAAAAAGATGTCGTGTCTGTAGCAGGAGTGGAATAAGGTGTGACACCCGCTATTTCTGTCCTGACTGTCCTGACCACCCTGCCCTATGCCTAGGGGAGTGTTTCAGGAAGTACCACACTCAGGTACACTTAGGGACGTAGGGACAGCACAACACAGGTAGTTTTTCCACTCAGGCTCTAGGGTCTCTCAGGATACTAGGTTTTGAGAGATCCTAACACATAAGGGTGCTGGTGTGCTACAGCAGAAATGTGAAACGGTAGAAACCTCTCCTTTCACTTGGGATAAAGTGCATAATGTACTTCGCACCATCTCTGTGTGATTTACACTTTACACATTGTCCCATGGGAAAGGAGAGGTTTCTGCTAGGAAAATAAAGAGTGAAATGGTAAAAAAAAAAAAAAAAAATTAAACAGGTAGCAAGAAAAAAAATCTTGAGTTAGTTCAGGTTTTAAAAGTTTTATGATGTTCAGGTTTATAAAAAAAGTTTTATGTTCAGGTTTTCTAAAGTTTGTAACGTTCAAGTTTATGAGCCTGCTGCCTGTTTTTTCTTCTTTTTTTTTTTCCCCCCTAACCACCCTTTCTGAGAGAAGCATTGCGCTGCTTTCAGAACACACGTGAAGTCGGTGTATGCGGCGCTGCAAGACGAGATTTCTCCTCTGCAGTGCAGGTACGTTTGCCCAGGCATATGATTTTAGGAGAGGTGCAAACACTTTGTATCAAAAATCTGGCAAAGATGTCTTCCTCCACAACGATCGATTGATCGATGTGAATAGAGAAATCACGTTTGCCAGGACATAGGAGCTGAAGTGGGTATGGTTGTTTGGGCGGAGCCCCTATGTCCTGGCAATCGCTAGGTCCCTCTTTCTTTTTTCTTGCATATTTTTTGGCAGAGATTTTTTCATCCACATCTATCGATGTGAATAAAGAAATCTGTGCCGTTCATTTTTTATTTCAGCCCAGAGGCTGAACGTAAAAAAAAATCTCATTACCCGTATGCTCCATATAAGGAGAATAGCAGAAACTCCTAATGCTGGCCATACATGTAATGATTGCGGAGACCCTCAAATGCCAGGGCAGTACAAACACCTCACATGTGACCCTATTTTGGAAAGAAGACACCCCAAGCTATTCTCTGAGGGGCATATTGAGTCCATGAAAGATTAAACTTTTTGTCACAAGTTAGCGGAAAGGGAGACTTTGTGAGAAACAACAAAAAAAAATCTAATTCCGCTAACTTGTGCCAAAAAAAAAAAAAAACTTCTATGAACTCGCCATGCCCCTCACAGAATACCTTGGGGTGTCTTCTTTTTAAAATGGGGTCACATTTGGGGTATTTTTCACTGCCCTGGCATTTTAGGGGCCCTAAAGCGTGAGAAGAAAAATGGGTAAAAATGCCATCCTAAAAGGTACTCATTGGAATTAGGGCCCCTTTGCGCATCTTGGCTGCAAAAAAGTGGCACACATGTGGTATCGCCGTACTCAGGAGAAGTAGGGCAATGTGTTTTGGGGTGTATTTTTACATATACCCATGCTGGGTGTGAAAAATATCTCTGTAAATTGACAACTTTGTATAAAAAAAATTGAAAAAGTTGTCATTTACAGAGATATTTTTCACACACAGTATGGGTATATGTAAAAATCCACCCCAAAACACATTTCCCTACTTCTCCCGAGTACGGTGATACCACATGTGTGCCACTTTTTTGCAGCCAAGATGCGCAAAGGGGCCCTAAATCCAATGAGTACCTTTAGGATTTCACAGGGCATTTTTATGCATTTGGATTCTCGCGCTTTAGGGGCCCCTAAAATGCCAGGGCAGTAAAAATACCCCAAAAGTGACCCTTTTTCGAAAAGTATACACCCTAAGGTATTCGCTGATGGGCATAGTGAAATCATGGAAGTTTTTATTTTTTTGTCACAAGTTAGCGGAAAATGAAATTTTTTGAAAAAAAAAAAAATCAATTTCTGCTAACTTGTGACAAAAAATAAAAACTTCCATGAACTCACTATGCCCCTTAGTGAATACCGTAGGGTGTCTACTTTCCGAAATGGGGTCATTTATGGGGTGTTTCTACTGTCTGGGCATTGTAGTACGTCAGGAAACAGGACAGGTGCTCAGAAAGTCAAAGTGCGGAAATTCACTTTTTTGCACCATAGTTTGTAAACGCTATAACTTTTACCCAAACCAATAAATATACACTTATTGCATTTTTTTTTAATCAAAGACATGTAGAACACTAAATTTAGAGAAAATTTTATAGAGAAATGTAGTTTTATTTGACAAATTTTCCAACAGAAAGTGAAAAATGTAATTTTTTTGCAAAAATTTCTTCAAAAAAAGTAAAAATGTCAGCAAGAATGAAATAGCACCAAATGAAATCTCTATTAGTGAGAAGAAAAGGAGGTAAAATTCATTTGGGTGGTAAGTTGTATGGCCGAGCAATAAACGGTGAAAGTAGTGTAATGCAGAATTGTAAAAAGTGGCCTGGTCATTAAGGGTGTTTAAGCTAGGGGGGCTGAGATGGTTAAAGACAAAATAAACCGCTACAGAAACATAGGTGAACTGGTAATGGCCATATGGCAAGACAGGCACACTGTGTAAGGGGAATAGGGGTAAAAGCCCTAGTGTAACCCTGCTTGGCCTGTAATGCCCTATGGTATATCACAAGGTCCAAAAAATCTCCGCAAGGAGTGGCCAAGTGCCGGAACCTTCCCCTATATTACTGACCCTAAATAAGTGAGAAGTGGAAAAAATCCACCCCTAATAGGTGCCAGTGTAAAGGGACAAGGCATAAGCCAAAAAATGGTGCAGCGCTCGCGTTCCAACGCGTTTCATATAGAGCGCACCCAAGCAATCAAAAAAGGCCCTACAATCATCAGAGGACACCAGGCCCAGGACAGACAGGAAACCACGGGCAGTGATCCGTTCAAATATCCATCAACAGGGGTAAGAGGTGGCGTATGGCAGCGATTTCATGAGGGAAAAGGCCCTACAAAGTAAGGGGACCCAATCAAGACACATGTACATAGAAAACTAACAACAGTCTCTATAGAGAAATGTGCCCTGAGGAAGACCGGTGCAAATAAGAAAGACATAACACTTACATTCATAGCAATGCAGGTAGACTGAGGTGTATGGCCTCCAGTCCCGTATCCACACAGCGCCGTCAGTGAGTGATCGCAGCGCTGTCCCTATAATGAGGGAGCCCCCCTCGCTATATGAAGGCGAACTATGTTGGGGGCGTGTCCCCCGTCAAACATCGCGCCAACTAAAGCGCCAACCAATTGCATTTCAAATCGACGTGCATGCACCCGAGGGACTAGCGGCTCCCTAGGTAAGGGCGGAAGTAGTGAGGTTAGCCATTACGCTGAGCGCAGTGCGTCCCGAGTCATAGGGCACTGCGTCACGGAAGCATCCCACCATAATTATATTCTATATGTAGGGAGAGGAGGAGCGGACTCAGAGTGCACAAAACCGCTGCAACTCCCCTCCGGTATATGACACAAACAGAACATGGTGTTCCCAGGTCCGTGGACAAAGAGAGGAACATTTAATGGCAAAGTAATTTAACAACCGATAAGGACAGTATACATACAGTAAGGGACATAACTGTATGCGGTGTTAGTACCCCTAGTATATAAACCGAAAACAATAAACAGAGGGGAATATAAGAATAATGTTAGCAAATAAGGGGAGAAACCTCCACACTGGAGGGTTAATTAAAGAAATGTATAATCGCGATTCCAACGTTATACAAATTAACTAAAGTTAAGTTGTTCATTCAGACCGTGGGGGTTAGGGGTGTTGAGTCTGAAGATCCACCATATTTCTCTTTGGAGGATCCTTCTGTCCCAGTCCCCTGCACAGTTTGACCTCCGTATCCGTTCTATGCCCATAAAGGAAATGGCTGAAACCCGGCCTGCGTGAAATGTTTTTACGTGACGCGCCACAGGAGTATCCCAATTGTTTCTAATATCCCCTGTGTGTTCGCCAATCTGTTTTCGCAGTTCCCTGCGGGTTTTGCCAACATATCATGGGCCGCATTCACAGGTGCATAAATATATGACACCCGTCGTGCGGCAGTTGATGAAATTACGTATACGGTACACCTGATTAGCTGGCTCACCAACAAAAGACTTACCCTGTTGGACAAATCCGCAGAAACTACAGTGTCCGCATCTGAAGCAATCCAAGACTGGACCCTGTAGCCACATGAGAGGTTTTGTGACTTGTGGCACAAAATGGCTATGGACCAGTTGGTCCCTAAGGTTAGGGCCTCTTCTAAAAGTTAGTGACGCCTGTGCGCTCAACACACCCATGAGATCAGAGTCCATCAACAAAGTGCTCCAGTGGCGATCCAGAATTTTTCGTATCGGTGGTGCAGCAGCATCGAACGTGCCAATTACACTGATCAACTTCAAGGGCTCATCCCTCACACATTTGTTGGGGTGTAATAATGCCATACGTTCCTGATGTAGGGCTCTTTTGTAGGCTGTTTTCAAGACACGGTCCGGGTAACCACGAGCCCTGAATCGTGTCCTGAGCTCATCCGACTAACGTTTGAAGTCATTAAAATCAGAGCAATTGCGCCGGATTCGTAAATACTGTCCTGTTGGAATACCCCTCCTGAGTGGGAGAGGATGACAGCTCTCCCAACTCAGAAGGGAATTGGTGGCAGTAGGTTTACGATAAATCGTTGTTCTAAGAGTGCCCCCAGATCCTTTAGAGATCAAAGTGTCTAGGAACGGCAAGTTGTCTTTCATAATCACCGACGTAAACCTTAGATTAACATTGTTGTTGTTCAAATCAGCAACCAGTCTGTTGAACTCACCCTCTGGGCCGCTCCACAGGACCAGAATGTCATCTATGTAGCGGCACCAGAGGGCGATAAAGTCTGAATACAGTGTGGTCCATCCCCAAAAATGATGGTCTCCTCCCACCAGCCCAGGAGCAAGTTTGCATACGATGGTGAACAAGAACTGCCCATGGCAGTGCCCCTGAGCTGGTGGTAGAAGCACCCATCAAAGAGGAAAAAGGTTGCTAGTTAAAATGAACCTGAGTAGTTGTAAAACAAATTCATTATGGGCACCACACTGGCGACCCCTTGCCTTGAGGAAGTTAGCGACGGGCGACCCCTTGCCTTGAGGAAGTGAGCGACGGCCTCCAAACTACTGGTGTGTGAAATAGACGAATACAATGCTTCAACATCTATTGAAGCCAAAAACCAGTTTGTCTCAATGCTCACCCCCTCCAGATTAGACAACAAGTCACTGGTGTCCTTAACATAAGAAGGTAGGGACTCAACAAACGGGCGTAATATGCGATCAACGTAGATACCGCAATTCTGTGCCAGGCTACCAACACCCGAGACAATAGGACGTCCCTTGATCGGCCAAGAGTCCTTGTGGATTTTGGGCAAACAATAAAAAGTTGCCATTACCGGGTGTACCGGTAACAGAAACTCAAATTTATCCTTTGAGATCAACTCCTCCTGTTTGGCTCTCATCAAAAGCTGTTCCAGACCACCCTTGAATACCATAGTCGGGTCCTGGGCCATCACCTCATACCCTGAACTGTCCCTGAGAATGGACAAGCACATCTCCTTATAATCAGTGGTATCCAACAATACCACATTACCCCCTTTGTCTGAGGGATTGATCGTAATCGTCTTGTCCATTTTCAGGGACGCAATGGCTTCTTTCTCAGCCTTGCTACAGTTATACCTCATAGGAAAAGGGTCCAAGGCAGATAATTCTGCTAGGGTGTATTTCAGGAAAACATCAACGCAGGAAACATCACCAGCTGGAGGCATACGGGAACTTTTCAGTTTGAGGTCCGTAAAGGGGCCCTCTCCTGAAAGATCCGGAGGAGGGTCCTCTAAACTGAAAAGTAATCTCACATCAGCTAGGGACTCCATGGGTATACCTAGATCGCGGCACTCCTTTTTCTCTTTGAATCTAAAATGTTTGTGCCACTTCAATCTGCGAGCAATCTTGGACTGTTTTTCACTATCACTTTCTGTTTCCTCAGTCGAGGAAACTTCAGATTTAGGGTTATTCACTGGACTGATCAGGAATTGGTATACCCTGTTATCCTTAAAGTCCTGTGAATCCCTTTAAGATGGTACCGCTCTATGGTGTTCTGTAATAGGGTTTCTTTAGATGCAAACTCAGGGTCTTGTTGGAACTTCTTAGTGACCTCAATTTGTTCCGCTAGGTTCTTCTTAACCCGTTCAAGGGTGTTCCGCTCCTCATCTAAGAGGAGTTGTATGAACCGGAGAGAGCTACTTGTGGCCTCCTTCTCCCACTTTTTAAGGAGTTCAGGATTCCTGCTCCTATTTGCTGGTGAGAGGGAGATGCGGAGGCCTCTCGGGACAATACCCTGTTTCAAGTAGTACTCTAGACCCTGAAATTCCCACCATGAGCTGATATATTCCTTATAAATTCTTGTTAGTTCAGAAAAAGTGCTGTTCAGAGTGGGGGTGTAATTTTTCTGAACAAACGCTTGGTCCGAAAATACTGAGCTGGCCTCCGAGAGCCAGGAATTCTTGTCCAAACCAGTTGTCAAAAAACCAGCCATGCCCCAGTAAACAAAATAACCAAATTATATCAAAGCCAGGAACTAACCCCTTACTAGTGAAAATGGGGCCCTGGACGTTGCTCAAAATTAAAGCAAAAATATTGAAAAAAGAGCAACAATTTATACTAAAGATTAACTTTTATTATTAATGTTCAAATGGCAAAGCCCCACAGACAAAAAACATGTAAGCAGGATCATACAAGTCCTGATTAAAGACAAAATAAACCGCTACGGAAACCCGCTACCCGCTACGGAAACATAGGCAAGACAGGCACACTGTGTAAGGGGGATAGGGGAAAAACCCTAGTGTAACCCTGCTTGGCCTGTAATGCCCTATGGTATATCACAAGGTCCAAAAAATCTCCGCAAGGAATGGCCAAGTGCTGGAACCATTTTAACATTAATAATAAAAGTTAAGCTTTAGTATAAATTGTTGCTCCTTTTTCATTGTTAATGACAGAGAACTTCTGAACTTTCTGGAGTTTGTACCTTGACTGAAAACACCAGTTTTTTTTTTTTTTTAAACATAAGTGGGACCTACACAATATTAGGCAGATAGTTCTATAATTTTTAAATAACCACTAGTTATTTTACTCTTTAATCTCAACCTAATCTTTCTGGTTATTAAAACGCTGTAATATATATTTTAATATGGTGCTTGACACTTCATTGGTATATTTCCAATATAAACTGGATAAAAATGCACTTAGGTGCTTTTATAATGAGGATACTATTACATATAACATTATAAGAGCATTAGCTAGATACTAGTCACTTCTGTTCATCTGCCAAGTGTCCAGGTCCGGCATTAGGAGGGAACTGGGCCCCAATCCTCTAAGGGGCCCCCTGCTTCAGTCAGGACTCCCGAGTGGGGGATTTCACGGCTTAGGAGTCCCTGCTCTGACTCCATATATGGATGTAGAACAAGTAGTGCAGGAACAGCACACACCGTTTCGTAATCCTAGTGGAAAGATGCAACAGCCACGCCGTAGATCCAATCAACCAGAAAATACGTCGAAATCAGATAGCGGTGGCAGCATCTCCCATTACTTCATCTTTATTGAAGACTTCCAAGCATACCAAAAATTTGCAACGTTTTGGCTGTACAACAGCCTTTGTCAAGCATAAAAAAACATATGATATACATGCATATAAATAATAAAATCACAGTCCACCCACTGCCCTCTATTCCAATCAGGGTTCACCCTGAGCACACCCACAAGTTCCTCTACCTATCAGTGTATAAATCCCACCATTGTGTTCATTATTGTCTTATATTTAAACTTCACCTGCAATTAGCGTCCATAGCTGCTGTTACCATGTGTTCTCACATGGTTCGCGTCCTCATATTCCTACTGCGCATGTCCCCACAACAGCAGCTCCATTCTGGTATGCGCGCAATCGTCAGACGCGAGATCTCGTGAGTGCTGAGGTCAACAAACAGCTGATCGCAGCGTAACCGAAATCTCGCGCTGCTCGTCAGCGCAATCCCAGGGCTGAGCATCGCTTTGTCAAGGGGATCCCACGGCAACGATATGACAAGATCGCATACAATCCAACCATATTCACAGGTCACAATGACAGGACAATAACAATGACAGGACCCTGACGTCACATGACCAGGACATCCCTCATGGTAAAAAGGTGACCAAGTCATGTAATTCGGGCCTGGCAATAGCACTATCATTATAAGCATCTTATGGGCAATATTATATACTATCATATAGCCACATATAAAGGTCTAACATGCTAATGGGTGACACAGGATAAATACAAGTGACAAAAATATAGTCACTAATGTGGGTCTGGGAGGGAGGGAATGCTGATTGGCTGGAATGTGTCTGCTGACTGTGAGGTACAGGGTCAAAGTTTGCTCAATGATAAAGTATAGGGGGCGAATCGAAAATCGCATATGTTTGCCCGACGCGTCATATACAAAATATAACTTTTTTGCCAATACTGATCCCTACCCAATTCATCTAAAGTTGGCAAATAGTGATTGTACCACAAAGGAGTACATCCCAGGGAACCCTTCACTTCAAACCAGTGTCTAATAGAGTACCATGACTTCGTAAACAAACTCCTGGTGAATCTAAATCCCTTATCGGAGTCGGTCAGTTGGCCAGACTCCAATAAAGTAAAAAAATGATCATATGGTAAGCTATCCACTAAATACCTGCAGAGAGGACTGTCCTTCCAATCTCAGAAACTGAACAGCTATAAAAAAGCCCCTGAAGCAGGGGAGATTGAGCCCTCCCCTCCCCAACGGCTTATACCAATGATCTAATTTAAGTCTTACACGTTTCCTCCCCCAAAGTAAATCATTAATAATTCTTTCAATTCATTTAAAGAACCTATCCCCAATCCATACTGGACAGTTCCTAAAAACATAAAGTACCTGGGGAAGAATCACCATCTTGACTAGAGATATTCTATCAGCTTTCGACAGAGGCAAACGAAGCCATATTGTTACTTTCGATCTTAGCTTGTTTATCAATGGAGTCAAATTAAGCGGAATATAGTCTTCCACCCTAAGGGAGATTACGATACCCAGATACTCAAAGGATTCAAAATGTTGAAATGGCTCTCATTAGGGAGTAGGAGTTTATCTACAGGCGTAGTCATACTATCTAATGGCATAAGCGAGGTTTTATTCCAATTTACAGCCAGACCTGAGACTTCCTAAAAGGAGTTTGACCAATATTTAACAGAGTGAGTTGTGTCTGTTGAACATAAAATAATATATCATCTGAATATAAGGAAATGCGATCTTCCGTTCCTAATACCCCAAACCCTAGAATCCTAGGCTATTGTCAAATCCTAGCGGCAAGGGGCTCTATATGTATGTAAAATAAAAGAGGAGAGAGTGGACATCACTGGCGAGTGCCTTTAGTCAAAGGAAAACTTCTTGTAAGATGACCATTTATATAAAGTCTTGCGACAGGAGATCTATAAAGAAGTTTAGTCATATTAATAAACTTCGGGCCGAAGCCCATCCTGTAAAGCACTCTCCATCCACAAAGATCCACAAAGGCCATCAAGCAATTTAATACTTTCATCAAAAAGGGAGGGGGGATATAAATAAACGCCAAAATACATAACTTCCCATCAAGCCTGCCATGAAGAAAAACATATCTTCCCTGCTTATCAATAGAGGATGCCTAGCATAAAAATGTAATCTGCTTATGAATTAGTACTGTGACTCCTCTAGAGTGGCTAGTATATGTGGAGTGATAAACCTTTGTAGCCCACCTACCCCCAAGTCGGGGGATCGTATCCTAAGTAAAATAGGTTTCTACCAGACTAACGATAGCAGGTAAATGTCTATGTATCAAATCCAAAACTGCCTGCCTTTTTATCTTCTTCCCAAGGCCCCAAACATTCCAAGTAAGTATTCTTATAATCATTACTTAACCATAAAGTGCCTGAGTACTGAATACTTCAAGCTTCAATACGCACTCCACCTCAAAAGACGACACATCGCAGCCCATCCTCCCCAATAATCCCACCCCCACTCAGCATCCCCCACCCACACACCCCATATCCCCCATGATCCGTAACTAAAGGTAACAGACCTCTTTACTAGGTCCATCCCTCCACACTCCCCCATCCGGACCTCCACCGAGGAAAAAAAAAAAAAGCAATATCAAGAAAATATCAGACAGGCATATTTTAGACATTGTTCCTATCTAACCAATCTGTGGCTATATCAGGAGTATTGAAAAAAAGTACTGTTCCGTTGAACACAATCCTTAACTTAGCTGGATACAAAAAAGAGTATTTGATGTCCTTGCCCTGAAGGCGTTTTTTAACATCCTCCTATCTTGGACTTCTTTTGAAAAATCGGGAAAAAAAGAAAGTTTACACCCATTGTAGATAATTGAAGGTAAGTTCCGGGCTCGCCTCAGGATCATATCTCTATCACAGGCGGCTAGCATCTTACTTATTACAGTCCTTGGCTGCTTTCCCGGAATCAGTTTACCGCCCGGAATCCGATGGGCTCTTTCGATTAGAAACAATGATGAAAAATGTTCATTCCCAAAGTTATCAAAAATTACAGATTAGATTGTTCCCGCTAGATTTTTTTCATCAGGAGCCTCTGTAAGGCCTAGTAGAGTTGAGCGAACACCTGGATGTTGGGGTTGGAGAAGTTGGCCGAACTTCCCGAAAATGTACGGGTTCGGGTTCCGAACTCGACCCGGACTTCATCCCAAACCTGAACCCCATTGAAGTCAATGGGGACCCGAACTTTTGGGCACTAAAAAGGCTGTAAAATAGTCCAGGAAAGGGCTAGAGGGCTGCAAAAGGCAGCAAAATGTAGGTAAATCCCCTGCAAACAAATGTGGATAGGGAAATGAATAAAAATAAAATAAATAAAAATTAAGCAATATCAATTGGAGAGAGGTCCCATAGCAGAGAATCAGGGTTCAAGTCACCCACCAATGGAGAAGGCCACTTTCATGTTTTTAGGCCCCAGCACCCAGACAGAGGACAGAGGTCGCATAGCAGAGAATCAGGCGTCTTGTCACCCACCAATGAAGAAGGCCACTTTTCGATAATAGGCCCCTGGCACCCAAAAGGAGAAGAGAGGTCGCATAGCAGAGAATCAGGCTTCATGTCACCCAGCAATAGAGAAGGCCGCTTCCAGATATTTAGCCCACGGCACCCAGACAGAGGACAGAGGTCGCATAGCAGAGAATCAGGCTTCATGTCACCCACTACTGGAACAGGCCACTTTCAGATAATTAGGCACCTGGCACCTAGAGGGAGGAGATGTTCATTCAATTTTTGGTTGCACCGCAATATAATGGTAAAATTAAAAAAAGAGGATTCAATAAAGAAGTGCCCCGGAGTACAAGAATATATGGTTGAGGGGGAGGCAGTTATAAATGTCAATTCTGCACAAGGGATGGACAGGTCCTGTGTGATCCATGCCTGTTTAATTTTTATGAACGTCAGCTTGTCCACGTTGGCTGTGGACAGGCGGCTGCGTTTTTCAGTAATGACGCCCCCTGCCATGCTGAATACACATTCAGACAAAAAGCTGGCCGCCGGGCAGACCAGCACCTCCAAGGCATAAAAGGCTAGCTCTGGCCACGTAGACAAATTTGGAGACCCAGATGTTGAATGGGGCCGAACCATCAGTCAGTACGTGGAGGGGTGTGCACACATACTGTTTAACCATGTTTGTGAAATGCTGCCTCCTACTACCACGTTTCGTATCAGGTGGTGGTGCAGTTAGCTGTGGCGTGGTGACAAAACTTTTCCACATTTCTGCCATGTTAACCCTGCCCTCAGAGGAGCTGGCCATGAAACAGCTGCGTTGGCTATCTCTTGCTCCTCCTCTGCCTTCGCCTTGGGCTTCCACTTGTTCCCCTGTGACATTTGGGAATGCTCTCAGGAGTGCGTCTACCAGTGTGCGCTTGTACTCACGCATCTTCCTATTACACTCCAGTGCAGGAAGTAATGTGGGCAAATTGTCTTTTTACCGGGGACCCAGCAGGGTGGCAACCCAGTAGTCTGCACATGTTAAAATATGGACAACTCTGCTGTCATTGCGCAGGCACTGCAGCATGTAGTCGCTCATGTGTGCCAGGCTGCCCAGAGGTAAGGAAAAGCTGTCCTCTGTGGGAGGCGTATCGTCATCGTCCTCCGTATCCCCCCAGCCACACACCAGTGATGGGCCTGAGCTGTGTTGGGTGCCAACCCGCTGTAAACCTGCTTCATCCTCATCCTCCTCCTCCTCCACCTCCTCCTCCTCATCCTCCAGTAGTGGGCCCTGGCTTGCCACATTTGTACCTGGCCTCTGCAGTTGCAAAAAACCTCCCTCTGAGGCACTTCTAACAGAGTGGCCTGAAAGTGCTAAAAATGACCCCTCATCCTCCTCCTTCTGCACCACCTCCTCTTCCATCATTGGCCTAAGTGTTTTCTCAAGGAGACATAGAAGTGGTATTGTAACTCTGATAACGGCGTAATAGCCACTGGCCATGTTGGTTGAGTACTCGAAACAGCGCAACAGGGCACACAGGTCTTGCATGGAGGCCCAGTAATTGGTGGTAAAGTGGTGCTGTTCCGCAGTGCGACTGACCCGTGCATGCTGCAGCTGAAACTCCACTATGACCTGCTGCTGCTCACACAGTCAAACCAGCATGTGCAAGATGGAGTTCCACCTGGTGGGCACGTCGCATATGAGGCGGTGAGCGGGAAGGCCGACAGGATGTGAACGCCGGAAGCACGCACAGACGGCCCGCACTTTATGCAGCAGCTCTGACATGTAGGGGTAGTTGTGAATGAACTTCTGCACAACCAAATTCAGCACATGCGCCAGGCAAGGGATGTGCGTCAAAACGGCTAGTCCCAGAGCTGCGATGAGATTTCACCCATTATCACACACCACCAGGCTGGGCTTGAGGCCCACCTGCAGAAACCACTCGTCGGTCTGTTGTTCAATACCCTGCCACAACTCCTGCGCGGTGTGGGTCCTGTCCCCCAAACATATGAGAACATTTCAGAACGGCCTGCTGACGTTTACCCGGGGCTGTGCTGAAGTTGGAGGTGAAGGTGTGTGGCTGACTGGATGAGCAGGTGGAATCAGAGGAGGAGGAAGACGAGTAGGAGGAAAAGGCTACAGGAGGCAAAGAATGATGCCCTGCAATCCTTGGCGGCGGATGGACGTGCGCCAAAACACTCTCCGCCTGGGGCCCAGCCGCCACTACATTTACCCAGTGTGCAGTTAGGGAGATTTAGCGTCCCTGGCCGTGCTTACTGGTCCACGTATCTGTGGTTAGGTGGACCTTGCCACAGATGGTGTTGCGCAGTGCACACTTGATTTTATCGGATACTTGGTTGTGCAGGGAAGGCACGGCTCTCTTGGAGAAGTAGTGGCGGCTGGGAACAACATACTGTGGGACAGCCATCGCCATCAGCTGTTTGAAGCTGTCTGTGTCCACCAGCCTGAATGACAGCATTTCAAAGGCCAGTAGTTTAAAAAGGCTGGCATTCAGGCCCAGGGCTCGAAGGCGGCTAGGTGGGAATTTACGCTTTCTCTCCAAGATGTGTGAGATGGAGAGCTGAGCGCTGCCGTGTGACATGGTGGAGATGCTTGGTGACGCATGTGGTGGTGTCGGTGGCACATCCTCTGTTTGGAGGGTGCCAGGTGCCAACATTCCTCCTGAGGCGGAGGAAGAGGCCGAGGCAGCAGCAGAAGAGGGAGCAGGGGGAGCCTGAGTGAGTTTCTTGTTTTTAAGGTGTTTTCTCCACTGCAGTTCATGCTTTGCATGTAGATGCCTGGTCATGCAGGTTGTGCTAAGGTTCAGAACGTTAATGCCTCGCTTCAGGCTCTGATGGCACAGCGTGCAAACCACTCGGGTCCTGTTGTCAGCACATTGTTTAAAGAAGTGCCATGCCAGGGAATTCCTTGAAGCTGCCTTTGGAGTGCTCGGTCCCTGGTGGCAATGGCCATTAGCAGGCGAACTCTCTTGGCGGCGGCTGTTCTGCTTTTGCCCCCTGTTCCTCTTTTGCTACGCTGTTGACTCGGTCTCACCACTGCCTCTTCTTCTGAACTATGAAAGTCACTGGCACGACCTTCATTCCATGTGGGGTCTAGGACCTCATCGTCCCCTGCATCGTCTTCCACACAGTCTTCCTCCCTGACCTACTGTTCGGTCTGCACACTGCAAAAAGACACAGCACTTGGCACCTGTGTTTTGTCATCATCAGAGATGTGCGGACTCCGATGAGGTTTGTATTCCCATGTCCTCATCATCAGGAAACATAAGTGTTTGTGCATCAGTGCATTCTATGTCTTCCACCACTGGGGAAGGGCTAGGTGGATTCCCTTGGGAAACCCTGCCAGCAGAGTCTTCAAACAGCATAAGAGACTGCTGCATAACTTGAGGCTCTGACAGTTTCCCTGATATGCATGGGGGTGATGTGACAGACTGATGGGCTTGGTTTTCAGGCGCCACCTGTGCGCTTTCTGCAGAAGACTAGGGAGATAATGTTGTGAACATGCTGGATCCACTGTCAGCCACCCAACTAACTAGTGCCTATACTTGCTCAGGTCTTACCATCCTTAGAACGGCATTGGACCCCACCAAATATCGCTGTAAATTCTGGCGGGTACTGGAACCTGAGGTAGTTGGTTCATTAGGACGTATGGCTGTGGCAGAATGGCCACATCCTCTCCCAGCAACAGAGGGTCCATTAACACCACCACGACCACGTCCCTTACTAGATGTTTTTCTCATTGTTACCGTTCACCAAGCACCACAATAAGAAAATAAAATATTTGGCCCAATGTATTGATTTCAACTTCAGGCCTGTTTCTTACAGGCACCTAACACTATCTGCCTATTTATGTACCGTATTACACTAATCCAGGCACAAAAGTAACCACTGATTTAGGGGAATATCAATTGTAGGCCTAGTATTTAGGCCATGGATGAAAGGTAATCTTTTATGGACAGATTTACACTTGGAGATGCACAGTAGCGTGTGAAAAAATATCTAGGATTATGCCTTTAGCAATTGTATTTTAACACTTTGTGTAATATACCCTTTAATGGACAGAAATACACTTAAAGATGCACGGTAGCGTGTGTAGTTATTGAGGATGACCGTCTCAGCACTTGTATATACACCTTAAGTGTAATATACCCTTTTACAGTCAGAAATACACTATAAGATGCACAATAGTGCGTGCAGATTTACAGGATTATGCTTTCAGCAATTGTAATGTAGCACTTTTTGTAATATACCCTTTTACGAAAGGAAATATACTTGGAGATGCATGCTAAGTGTAATATACCCTTTTACGGACAGATTAACACTTGGCCTGCCGCAGCTGGAACACCAGATTCAGGGTATTGCTATATTGGCAAGTGAATTTCACCCAAGAACAAAATCTTTCCTTTGACGGATACTATTAAACTTGTCCAGTCACAGCTTCAACACCAGATTTACTGTATTTCTATTTTGGCAATTGAATTTCACTGCAGAAAATAATAAATCCTTTGACGGATACTATTAAACTTGGCCAGCCACTGCTGGGACACTAAATTTATGGTATTTCTATTTTGGCAATTGAATTTCACCCCAGAAAAAAATATATCCTTTGCCGGACACTACTAAACTTGGCCAGCCACAGCTGAAACCATTGATTTATGGTATTGCTATTTTGGCAATTGAATTTCACCCCAGAAAAAAAAATATCCTTTGCCGGACACTATTAAACTTGTCCAGTCACAGATAGAACACTAGATTTACTGTATTTTTATTTTTGCAACTGTATTTCATCCCAGAACAAAATCTATCCTTTGACGGAAACTAGGGAAATTGTCCAGTCACAGCTGGAACACCAGATTCAGGGTATTGCTATTTTGGCAATTAAATTTCACCCCAGAAAAAAATATACCCTTTTACGGACAGATTTAAACTAGTCCTGCAACAGCTGGAACACCAGATTCAGGGTTTTGCTATTTTGGCAATTGAATTTCACCCCAGAAAATAAAATATCCTTTGCCAGACACTATTAAACTTGTCCAGTCACAGCTGGAAAACCAGAGTTACTCTATTTATATTTTTGCAACTGTATTTCAAAACAGAACAAAATCTATCCTTTGACGGACACTATGAAAATTATCCAGTCACAGCTGGAACAGCAGATTTACTGTATTTATTTTTTTGCAACTGTATTTCATAGCAGAACAAAATCTATCCTTTGACTGATACTATTAAACTTGTCCAGTCACAGCTGGAACACCAGATTTACTGTATTTCTATTTTTGCAACTGTATTTCACCCCAGAAAATAATTTTTCCTTTGACGGACACTAGGGAAATTTTCCAGTCACAGCTGGAACACCAGATTCAGGGTATTGCTATTTTGGCAATTAAATTTCACCCCAGTAAAAAATATACCCTTTTACTGACAGATTTAAACTAGGCCTGCAACAGCTGGAACACCAGATTCAGGGTATTGCTATTTTGGCAATTGAATTTCACCCTAGAAAAAAATATAAAATCACAGAAAATGGTGCACTAAAATAAATGCAAACATTATGTGGAATAAGCCCTCATTCTGATAACATCTGAGACACTTAGTCAACATATTTTGATCAAAACACATCTAAGCCCACCCACCAAGCGACAAGGTGGTCTCAGTCCAGGCGGGTACCTACGCTAAACCTATTAATGCTGTTGCGCATTTTTTCTACAGGAGCGCAGTCCCGCACATATGGTGTGTTGCCCCTTGTTACCTCCATGTGCTTCAGCAGCCGGTGGGAGGAGGGACACACACACCTATATGTACCACCTTAATCAAGGTCGCCTATTAGATGGCACACTAGTGCACATGAATCTCACCCCTGTATAGGAGCGTATTCACACATGAAGGTGCCACTCCTTCAAGACAAGTTAAACAATTCACAGAAAAAAACTAGATAAAACATCCTGCGCGATATGATATTTAGTGCGCGGATGAACATGGCTGCATTTATCAAATCACAGAAAATGCTGCACTAAAATAAATGCAAACATTATGTGGAATAAGCCCTCATTCTGATAACGTCTGAGACACTTAGTCAACATATTTTGATCAAAACACATCTAAGCCCACCCACCAAGCGACCTACAAGAAAAAAATATACCCTTTTACAGACAGATTTAAACTACGCCTGCAACAGCTGGAACACCAGATTCAGGGTATTGCTATTTTGGCAATTAAATTTCACCCCAGAAAAAATATACCCTTTGACAGACACTAGTGAAATTATCCAGTCACAGCTGGAACACCAGATTCAGGGTATTGCTATTTTGCCAATTAAATTTCACCCCAGAACAAAATCTATCCTGTGACGGACACTATTGAATTTGGCCAGCCACAGCTGAAACCACTGATTTATGGTATTGCTATTTTGGCAATTGAATTTCACCCCAGAAAAAAATATATCCTTTGCCGGACACTATTAAACTGGTCCAGCCACAGCTGGAACACCAGATTTACTGTATTTCTATTTTTGCCACTGTATTTCACCCCAGAAAATAATATATCCTTTGACGGACACTAGGGAAATTGTCCAGTCACAGCTGGAACACCAGATTTAGGGGATTGCTATTTTGGCAGTTAAATTTCACCCCAGAAAAAAAATATTCCCTTTTACAGACAGATTTAAACTAGGCCTGCAACAGCTGAAACACCAGATTTACTGTATTTCTATTTTTGCTACTGACTTTCACCCCGGAAAATAATATATCCTTTGACGGACACTAGGGAAATTGTCCAGTCACAGCTGGAACACCAGATTCAAGGTATTGCTATTTTGGCAATTAAATTTCACCCCAGAACAAAATATATCCTTTGCCGGACACTATTAAACTTGGCCATCCACAGCTGGAACACCAAATTTACGGTATTTCTATTTTTGCAACTGAATTTCACTGCAGAAAATAATATATCCTATGACGGACACTATGAAACTTGTCCAGTCACAGCTGGAACACCAGATTTATGGTATTGCTATTTTGGCAATTGAATTTCACCACAGAAAAAAATCTATCCTTTGCCAGACAGCAGACAGTATTACACTTGGCTAGCCACAGCTGGAACACCAGATTTAGGGGATTGCTATTTTGGCAATTGAATTTAACCCCTTAATAAAATATAGAAATTTATATCCTGAGTTTCTAGGGGTGACAATAAGCACAGCCAAGCCCCTGATGTAGGATATAGCAAACAAATTATCCATAGTATTGTTGGATTGATGGACTTGGTGGCAGCTTGTGCTGGTGCACCACAAGACACAAAATGGCCACCGATCAAAGTGACAGAAAAACGTTCTGTGCAGCCTAAAAACCAATGAGCAATTAACTAGCAGAAGTTGAATGATTCCCAGCTGTAGATCGATCAGTTCATTAGGTGCTGTTGTTGACTTTTCCCTGCCTAATCTCGCCCTCACAGAAGCTGCGTTCTATCCCTACACTAATCAGAGCAGTGTGACGTGCGGCGCTACATGACTCCAGCTTAAATAGATGCTGGGTCACATGCTGCACTTGGGCAATCACAGTTATGCCTTAGTAGGCATGGCTGTGGTGGCTTCTTAGGGCAAAAAGTAAAATGCTAGCTGATTCCCTTCAGAAAGCGGGAAGAAATCACCGAACAACAGACCCGAACCCGAACTTTTTTCTGGGTCCTGTACACCCCAAAATTCGGTACAAACCCGAACTATCCAGTTCGGTTTCGCTCTTCCCTATCCATGAGTCCTTTTTTCTTTCAAACTACCCCTGCACAGCATACCTGACTGGGAAATATATTCTGTAAATTCGGCGGCATTTAGATTGTTGTGTGATCTGTACCCCTTTTTTCTTTCACACTACCCCTGCACTGCATACCTGACTGGGAAATATATTCTGCACCCTGGTAGACGCGCTGCTGATGGCATTCCCACCTGACGCTGGAGCCTCAGTGGAAGCACAAGGAGAAGGCAGAGGTTGTCCAGATACTTAATGCACATGGCATTATTTCATTGCCAGTATTTGCCCAGATAGTGTTGTACAAACAAAACCACAACCAAATAGTGGAATATTTTAACATTGTCCCTTGACATAGCAGTTACTTTGTCTTTTGCTAATCAAGTATTAGGCCCCATTCAGACGTCCGTAGTGTGTTGCAGATCCGCAAATTGCAAATCCGCAACACACCATGCTGGCACTCCCCATAGAGATGTCTATTCTTGTCCGCAGGCTGCGGACAAGAATAGGACATGCTCTATCTTTTACATAGTGTGCTCTCCGCATCACGTCCGACCCCATTCACAATGAATGGGTCCGCATCTATTCCGCAGAATTGCGGAATAGATGCGGACTAAAATGCGGACGTGTGAATGGGGCCTTAGTGTTTCTCTGAGCCTGACCCAACAACAGAAGTGTATGAATTCTGTAGCTGTCTTTATGGATTTCAATAACATCTGGTGCAGATGGTAGTGATATGAGTGTTTTTGGCAGATTTATTTGGCTATCTTTATGTTTTTGTGTGTGTACACTTTTATATGTGTATCTCTTTACAAGAGTGTGTCTGTGTGTCTATGTTTTGTTAACATATGGGCATGTTTGTAGTTGTAGTTGTCCACATTTTAGTATTTACATATGTATGCTGTTTATGTATATACCTATGTATATGTGTTTTGGGCTTTGATCTTGTACTCAGTTGCCATGGTTAAATTTGCTAAGGGGTCTGTAATTACTTGTCCCACCCCT
The DNA here is from genome assembly GCA_033119425.1 of Bufotes viridis. NCBI lineage: Eukaryota > Metazoa > Chordata > Amphibia > Anura > Bufonidae > Bufotes > Bufotes viridis. The sequence goes on along the minus strand of CM065590.1, from coordinate 291,092,770 downwards.
GGCTAATGGCAATAGAGTAAGCATTATACTGGTCACCACTTGAGTTACTTTTGATATTGTAATATGTTAATGAATTTAACAGTGAAACAGCTTTTCTCTCTAAATTTTATTGATTTTGGAGCTGATGATTGGATAACTATTCCATTTATGTCTTTTTTGACTGCCTACTGAAGTAACAGACCACACAATACACCTTTACAATGGAAAATAACTTTTCCTATTGCATGCAAAGGATGCCAAGCCACTTTAGCTAGTAGTAAATATCCATTGTAAATTATATCAAAGTTATATGATAGGACATTTGGCAAATGAAGAGAAGTGACTGGTATCTAGCCAATGCTCTTTTAATGTTATATGTAATATTATCCTCATTGTAAAAGCACAGTGAGTTTTCCTCGGTTTATATTGGAAAGAAGTGTCAGTGCAACAGCCAAACAGCACATTTAGATATAGATTATAGCATTTTATTAACCAGAAAAATCATGTTGAGATTGTGGTATGAGAATTTATTCTAATGGTTACTCATAAACCATAAAACCATATGCCTAATATTTTGTAGGTCCCACTACTAAAACAGGTCTAGTCTGTCAAGTCATGAGCACTGTAATAGAAATGAGTAGGGATGAGCGTAATAACTTCATAGATAAATTTTTACTGTAAATAACCCATTTCCCAAACTCGGGTTTCGTTCCAAGTGGTACCTTGGAACTGAACCCGTGTTTGGGAAATGGTTTTTTACAGTAAAGATTAGTCTATAAAGTTATTATTCTGCGAACTCACGCGAGACTTCGCTAAATAATAACTTCGGCTCATCTGAGCCAATACATTCTAATACTGTACGGAGCGCTCACTCCCTACAGTATTGGACTGAAGTTTTATGCAAATCGACTTCGGATGTTTCATCCGAAGTCGAATCGCTCATCCCTAGAGATGAGCAAATTAATTTGAAACTAATCAAATTCGTTATGAGTCTCAAAAAAATTCTGCTGCCAAACAAATCCGAAATTCTGCCATTTCGCTTCTGAAGAATAGCGCAAAAGGATACCTGTGCCATTTTACTGTGAAAATTAGCGGGAAACAGGGAAGAAAGAATGAAAATGGAGGATCGCATGACCCTGGGAAGGGGCTTGCCCTGATTGGCTCAGATCTTGATAGAGGCAGGTTTTTGCTAGTTCTTTGAGTCTTTGGGCTCGCTCAGAAGGAGAGATGCCATTCTGACCTTAGTCTGCAATATGAGAGGATATGTGTTGGCTTTTTCTGGCAAACAGCAATTATAGTCACAAGCAATCAAACATAGGGCGTTGTAGGAGGACCATATTTAGTTAGCTAGATTCAATCAATAGGTAGAAAAGTCAGGATTTTATTAGAAAGGGAAGCATAGGTTCACTCAGAGTTCTGTATGTGTGTTTGTGTGCGTGTATGTGTGTTTACTGAGGGAAGGTGCTGAAGGTGAAAAGCTACTGCAATATCCAAAAACCCTGCAGAAGCATACTTTTTTCAGCCTTTTTAACTTCCACAGTTCATAAGTGTTTTATATGCGTATTCCCAAGCAATCCCAGTACATTTTGCTGGCTGCTACGGTATGCAATTATGTCTTTTTCTTTATTAAAAAAAAAAACTGTTGCAATTTTGCTTCCCTTAGCAAAAAAGTATGTTGTTTCTTTTATTTATTTTACTCACTTATATAGCACTGTCATATTCCGTAGCACTTTACCGACATAATTATCACTTGCTAACCCCAATGGGGCTCACAATCTAAGTTCAGTTGTCCTTGGTCAGATTCAAACCTAGAACCCCAGCATGGTAAGTCACCAGTACTAATCAATGAGCCACTGTTCTGCCCATAGTAGTTCAGCCTCTGTTAATAACTGGAAAAACTGTTTCAATTTAGCTACCATTTGTAAGCTCACTCTTTCGGGCTTCTTAGCGGCCCTAGCGGTCCTCTACGGCCAATGAGGATGCCAGTAATTGATTTTAATATGCTAAGTCTCACTGAAGAGACCCAGGGCATTAAAGCTGCAATTCTTATTTTGGCCAGCAGGCCAACATAAGAAATTAGCAATTCTGAACAATTAATGGATGTAAAAAATCCATGATTGTTCAAGATTTTTGTGACAAGCTTAGAATTTGTGTCACTCTTAGAATTAGTTCACACTTCACTGATTTAGTCACTTATGGGTAAAAAAATTGACCAAATTACTGAAGTGTGAACTCAGCCTTACAGGTCAATGTTATCATCAGGTATAATGTACTTAACCGTGCAGTGGCCCAAGATTGTATTATAGTTTTTAAAACCGCCTGCTGAATAAATAAAAAATTGGATTGTATATATACAAATATATAAATGGGCCATACAAAAAATACAGTGAAAAACTGTTCCATGTAAAATGCGCTCAAAAGACAAGGGGACACTGCCTCCAACTGGAGAGGAAAAAGTTCAGTCTCCGGAAGCGTCAAAGCTTTTTTACTGTAGGAAATGTGAAGCTGTGGAATAGACTTCCTCAGGACATGGTCACAGCAGGAACAGTGGACAGTTTTAAAAAGGGTTTAGATGAATTAAAAACAGCAGCTTCTCGCGATCATCGCATCCTCCTGCAATCGCGCTTGCCAGCTGCACCATGTACCCACAGCACACAGAGGATCCTACGCAGAAAAGAACCTGCGATCTTCGAGGAAAGGTAACAGCGACCAGTGAGCCAATTAGGGACGCCACCAGGCACTGGTTTGCTGAAAATTATTTTTGCATAAATGAAAATCACTTTCGCATAAATGAAGGCTATTTTCGCATAAATGAAAATCACTTTCACATAGCTGCATATACTTATACATTGGGTCTGGAAGGCTGCTGTTGTACTTTTTTTCCACTGAACTCATCCCAGAGCATTGACTATACTTTTACAATATTTTATCATTTTTTTTTTTTCTCTGGACATATAGCCCATATCATTTTAACACCATCATTTTTTTTCGCAACCCCCTCTTTTTTATCTTTTTTCCTTTGCCCATTTAATTCTTACCTTTTTATCCAATTTTTCACTACTACTCCCCTCTTCCTCTACATTGGGAGTGACCTATATTGAAATACGTTTTTTTTATCATTACTACTAATAAATTAAATATGGTTCTTTTTTAACATACCTATACTATCCCTGTCTTTTGTTTATATCTGCTGGTGACCTGATATAGAGTGCCTGTCTTCCTAGTTTCCCATACGCCTGTCTTTTCTGACTAGGGTGAGTCAGTTCAGACACGTGCACCTTGCATATTGTTCATACAGGAGAGCCACCGTATTTCCTTCTAAAAAACATTAATGCTTATGAAAATGTGTAGATATCTGAGTCTCAGTTCCTTCTGGGATTCGCGTCCCCACCTATCCCTTGGTTGAACTTGATGGACTTATGTCTTTTTTCAACCGGAATAACTATGTAACTATGAAGGCTCAAAAACGAGCTTCAAAATCATTTAAAGAAGTAAAAAAAAATGTAAAAAAATATAAAAGTTTAAATTACCCCCTTTCAGTAAAATAAAAAAATAAATAATAAATACCAAAAACTATAATCATCATGGGCATCACCGTGACCGAAAACACCCTTACTATTAAAATATACCAATTTTTTTCCAATTCGGCGAATGGTCTAACAAAAAGAAAAGGTCAAAATGGTCAATTTGCCATTTCTTCATCGCTTCTCTTACCTAAAAAAAGTAATAAAATGTGATCAAAAGCCACACACACTCCAAAATGGTATCAATAAAAACTACAGAATGTCCCACAAAAAATGAGCCTCCACACAGCTCAGTAGATTGATTACATTTTTTTTACACTCTTTAGACATAAAAATCTATGCATATGTGGTATTGTTGTAATAGTACTGACTGACAATTGTGGACTGTATGGCTATCTTCTCCTCTCAAAGCAGTCAAAGCAGGATAGTGTCGATGTCACCTTTGAAGCAGACACCATGCTTTGGAGTCAGGGGTCTGCACATTCCTCCTGCTTCTCCTCCTTGTGGCCACAAAAAAGTCTTTCAGTTGCATTATCTCTGCCATCATTGCCCACTCCTACTAAGGCTCTTTCTTTTTTCCTATGAAGAGGCAACAAAACTTCATGTTCTATGAAAGATACTCAAGATAGTCTCCCTGGTGATGACAGCGGGAACAATGGTAGCCATGGCAACAGTGGCATGTTGGGCAAATACAGAGGACGGAGTCATGAGAGGGGACCAAGAAGCCCACAGTGACATATCACAGTCTCATAAAAGTGGCATTGAGCGTGAGGACTATGATAATCATTTTGAGTTGGACAGGACCTGGGAGCTGGATAAGGGTGCTGAGAAGCAGGTGACAGCAAATAGAGAGTAGTAGCTGGGGTGACAATAGAGTTGAAGCAATGTACAACCAAAACCAATGTACAAAAAAAACCTGCCAGTTCCAGATCTCCTTTTATTATGTTATTTTATTATGAGTTGAGCAAAGTTTTCAAAAATTCTATACGGTCGCTTTGCAAAATTTTCCAAAAGATTAGATTCAATCTGAATTAATTTGTCATGAAGCACATTATAAATTAGCTATTTCACGGTCTACAGGGAGCATGTATCTTGGTGTACATCACTGAAACATGCATAGTTGGTCCGCTGTGGTAGTGAAATAGTTACTGTGCATCAGTATTACAGGCAAGTTACAGGCGTCACTCTTAGAATCAGTTCACACTTCACTTATTTGGTCACTTACAAGTCAAAAATTGACCAAATAACTGTAGTGTGAACTCAGCATTACAGGTCAATGTTAGCATCAGGTATAATTAACCATGCAGTGGCCCAAGATTGTATTATAGTTATCTTTCACACCACCTGCTGATTCTTCTTATAGCCTAGGCCATCTTTATGTAGAGCAACAATTTTTTTTTCATTTCTTCAGAGAATTCTTTGCCATGAGGTGCCATGTTGAACTTCCAGACACCAGTATAAGAGAGTGTGAGAACAATAGCATCAATTTAACACGCCTGCTTCCCACTCACACCTGAGACCTTGTGACACTAACAAGTCACATGACACCAGGGAGGGAAAATTGCTAATTGGCACAATTTACCCATTTTCACTTACACTCAGTTCACACTTTCGCGTAAAACGCCGCGTTCGAACGCACATAAAAACGCACAACAGTACAGGAACCATGCATTCCAATGGTGGTGGTTCACACTTGCGCGTTTTTATGCGCGTTCGTAGGCGCCTATAAACGTCAGACGCATAAGCAAGTATGTTCGCGTTAATTCGGGCTTTTTTCGAGCGTTTGGTGCCAATAGACTTCAATGGGAAACGCGATAGGCGTGTTGTTCGGGCGTTTGTGCAGCGTAAAACGCGCCTATGGATGCGCGTTTTACAAAGTTTGCAACATGCTGAATCAGCCATCATGGAATGTCACACCTCTAAAGCACTCAGATTGGCCAAACTATATCATTGGTCATTGGCCAACTATGCAGTCAATCACATAAACGCGCGTCAAACGCGCCTACACTATTTACCAAAACGCTTGAAAAAACGCGCCTAAACGCCCATCTTGAACGCGCATAAAACGATAGGCTTCTAAACGCTCAGGTCTGAACCCAGTGTTAGGGGTATGCTCACTTTTGCTCACAAGCTGTTTAGACATAAATGGTTGTGTGTTGAGTTATTTTGAGGTCACACCAAATTTACACTGTACAAGCTATACACTGACTACATTATATCAAAGTGTCATATCTTCAGTGTTGTCCCATGAAAAGGTATAATAAAATATTTCCAAAAATGTGAGGGGTGTAATCAGTTTTATGAGATACGTTAGATTGTAGTGTTGAGCACGAATATTCGAATAGCGAATATTAATAGCGAATATCGCATATTCGACAATTCGCGAATATAACAAATATAGTGTTATATATTCGTAATATTTAATATTCGCAATTTTTTTTTACCAGCTGAAAAAAATTATTCCTCCCTGCTTCTTGCTTGTTGGACAATCAGTCATTGGCCTACTACCAACTTAAGCAGGGAGGAATCATAATTTTAAACTGGGAACAAAAAAAAAAAGAAGATTGTAAAAAACGAATCTATAGCAGTGTCGAATATATTCGGTTTGTAGAATAATCGTAATTTTTTTTTTAACCAAATCAGTACAGTATTTCGCTTTGGCATACTTCTTCCCGA
>CM065590.1:291014936-291086580 GCA_033119425.1 Bufotes viridis | reverse complement strand
GGGACTATATTTCCTTGTGGAGTGCACCCAAATCGGTATGGGGAAGCTTATAGGCCCTACATACACCTCTGGAATTCTATGAAGTGGGTTTGCAAATGTGCTCTTAGCAAGCTCTGCCTTTAATTGCCTCAAGATGTAAGGCAGCTATCCTATGGATGAATGTTTCACCCTTTAAATAGGCCTGGAGACATGACTTGGATAATAAATAATTCAGCACCTTATCTGCAGACAACTGTTTCAGAATGATTTCCCCTTTTCGGTGCAGAGAGTACTGGCCTGACTGGGTGAAAGCCCTAGGTCAGGATTTAGGGGTACTATATCTCCTTGTGAAAAGCACCTTAATTGGCGTGAGGAACCCTATTTAAAGGGTCGAACATTGACTTACAGGATAGCTGACATATCTAGTGGCATTAGAGGCGGAACTTATTCGCATCCCTTCTTCCCAGAATTCCAGAAGAGCATGTATGACCTATAAGCCTCCTCATGTCGATTACGATGCTCTCCACATAGAGAGTATTTATTTATGCAAAGCTGTTTGAAAGTACACAGATCATTTAAGTGTTTAAATTCTCACCTTAATTAACTTTTCAAGACAGTCCTTTGAGATCGTAGGTACCTTTGATGGAACTGAAAAAATATAAAATATAATAAAACTTACCAGTGACCTTCATTCTCTAGGTCAGTATGATTGAAGCAATACCACATTTGTATAGTTTTTCTTGTGCTTTAATACTTTAGAAAACAAAAAACTTTAATTTTCATTGCTCCATAACTTGTTTATATTTACATCCACGGAGTTGTGTGTGGGCTAATTTTGTTGTGAGGTGATCTGTAGTTTTCAGTGATACCATTCAGTGATTTGTAAAGTGGTAGGACTATGATGAGAACATAGTCCTACCACTTTACAAATCACTAGTCAGACCACACATGGAGTATTGTGTACAGTTCTGGGCTCCTGTGAACAAGGCAGACATAGCAGAGCTGGAGAGGGTTCAGAGGAGGGCAACTAAAGTAATAACTGGAATGGGGCAACTACAGTACCCTGAAAAGTTATCAAAATTAGGGTAATTCACTTTAGAAAAAAGATGACTGAGGGGAGATCTAATAACTATGTATAAATATATCAGGGGTCAGTACAGAGATCTCTCCCATCATCTATTTATCCCTAGGACTGTGACCGTGACGAGGGGACATCCTCTGCATCTGGAGGAAAGAAGGTTTGTATAAAAAACATAGAAAAGGATTCTTCACTGTAAGAGCAGTGAGACTATGGAACTCTCTGCCTGAGGAGGTGGTGATGGTGAGTACAATAAAGGAATTCAAGAGAGGACTGGATGTATTTCTGGAGTGTAATAATATTACAGGTTATAGCTACTAGAGAGGGGTCGTTTATCCAGGGAGTTATTCTGATTGCCTGATTGGAGTTGGGAAGGAATTCTTTTCCCCTTAAGTGGGGAAAATTGTCTTCTGCCTCACAGGGTTTTTTTTGCCTTCCTCTGGATCAACTTGTAGGAAACAGGCCGAACTGGATGGACAAATGTCTTTTTTCGGTCTTATATACTATGTTACTATGTTACTATTTTGGGGTGTGTATGATTTTTCTTTATCACTTATTTGTTGAGGAAGTGAAACATCAAAAAAGCTGCGAATGGTCTTTTTAGATTTTTTCCTGTTTTAGCGTTTACCGATTTTTATAGTTTTTATAAAAAAAATTAGGCACCTCTAGAGGACATTAACCCCTTTAGGACACATGACGTACCGGTACGGCATGTTTCCCGAGTCCTTAAGGACACATGACTTACCGGTACGTCATGAGTTGTTCCGATCACTGTTGCTCAGCTGGCAGTGATCGGAACAAGGTACCTGCTGAAATCATTCAGCAGGTACCTTTTTACAATGCCCAGGAGACCTGCGGTTTGCAGCGCTTTGTGTGATCTCTGATCCCCGCGGTCTGTGACCGCGGGGATCAGAGAGGTAATTGCCCCTCAGTATTGATTTTTAACCCCCCCTGCAGCCCCCAATCATATTATGGCGGCGGGGGTGCAGGGGGGGTGGTTGCGGGAGGCGGGTGGGAGGCGGGCGGTGCGGCGGGCGGGATCGCGATTGCGATCCCCCGCCTGCCTCCTCTGTAATCTATCCCTGGTGTCCAGTGGGTCTATCAGAGTATCAGCACATTGCTGACACTCTGATAGAAACGGCTGGCATCTGTGCTTGATCAGATGCCAGCCGTTTAACCCCTTCCCTACCGCGGTCCGTACGGACCGCGGTATGGAAGGGTTAACAGGGAGGGAGCTCCCTCCCTCTCCCATCGGGGGGCTGCTGTGCCTTTGAAGCCCCCAACAGTATGGGATCACAGAGGAGGGAGCTCCACTCCTTCCCATCACCCCTGCTCAGTTATGGCAGCGGGTGATGGTTGCCATGGAGACAGGACGCTTTCAGAGCGCCCTGCTCTCCATGGTGCTGAAAGTCTGAATAGACCTGCTAAAGGTCTATTCAGACTTTCTAAAGTACAAAATACAGTACAGTGCACTATATAGTGTACTGTACTGTATTATACAGACACCAGATCCACTGGATCTTTCAGAACCAAGTGGGTCTGGGTCAAAAAAAAATGTAAAAAAGTGAAAAAAAGTAAAAATGAAAAAAACACATATCACTGAATAAAAATTAAAAAAAATAAAATACACTACACATATTATGTATCGCCGCATCCGTAAAAACCTGCGCTATAAAAATATCACATGACTGAACTCCTCAGGTGAACGCCATAAAAAAAAAACCCAAAAAATGGTGTAAATAAGCCATTTTTTGGCACCTTACATCACTAAAAGTGTAATACAAAGCGATCAAAAAGGCGTTTGCCTCCCAAAATAGTACCAATCAAACCGCCATCTCATCCCGCAAAAAACGAGCCCTTAGCTAAATCAATTGGCCAAAAAATAAAAAAACTATGCCTCTCAGACTAAAACATGATTTTTTTGTTTCAAAAATGCTTTTTAGTGTTAAATGTAAAAAGAAAAATTAAAAAGTAGACATATTGGGTATCTCCACGTCCGTAAGAATCTGCTCTATAAAAATATCACATGACCTAACCCCTCAAGTAAACACTGTAAAAAAATTAATAAAAACTTTGTCAAAAAGCCATTTTTTTGCCACCTTACATCACAAAAAGTGTAATAGCAAGCGATCAAAAAGTCATATGACCCCCCAAATAGTGCCAATCTAACTGTCACCTCATCCCGCAAAAATGATACCCAACCTGAGAAAATTGCCTAAAAACTGAAAAATATATGGCTCTCAGACTATGGAGATACTAAAACATGTTTTTTTTTCATTCAAAAAGGATATTATTGTGTAAAACCAAAATAAATAAAAAAAGTATACATATTATGTATCGCCGCGTCCGTAAGGACCTGCTCTATAAAAATATAACATGACCTAACCCCTCAGATGAACGCCGTAAACATAAAAAATAAAAACGTTGTCAAACAAGCAATTTTTTTTGTCACCTTACATCACAAAAAGTGTAATAGTAAGCGATCAAAAAGTCATATGCACCCCAAGATAGTACCATTCGAACCGCCATCTCATCCCGCAAAAAATGAGCCCCTACATAGGACAATCGCCCAAAAAAAAAAAAAATATATGGCTCTCAAACTATGGAGACACTAAAACATGATTTTTTTTGTTTTAAAAAATGATATTATTGTGTAAAAATAACACATGACCTAACCCCTCAGCTGAACACAGCAAACAAAAAAAATAAAAAATACGGTGTCAAAAGCCATTTTTGTCACCTTACATCACAAAAAGTGGAATAGCAAACGACCAAAATGTCATATGCACCCCAAGATAGTGCCAATCAAACCGCCATCTCATCCCGCAAAAAATGAGCCCCTACATAAGACAGTCGCCCAAAAAAATAAAATAAAACTATGGCTTTCAGAATGTGGAGACACTAAAAAATAATCTTTTTCAAAAATGCTTTATTATGTAAAACTGAAACAAAAAACCCCAACAAGTAGTCACATTTGGTATTGTCGCGTTCGTAACAACCTTCTCTATAGAAATAGCACAAAATCTAACCTGTCAGTTCAACTATGTAAATATCAAAAAATAAAAACAGTCCCAAAACAGCTATTTTTTTGCAAATTTTCCATTTTAATCCATTTTTCCAGTAACAAAGCAAGGGTTAACAGCCAAACAAAACTCAATATTTATTGCCCTGATTCTCTTGTTTGCACAAACACCCCATATGTGGTCGTAAACTACTGTATGGCCAAACGGCAGGGCACAGAAGGAAGGGAACGCCATATGGTTTTTGGAAGGCAGATTTTGCTGGACTGGTTTTTTGACACTATGTCCCATTTGAAGCCCCCCTGATGCACCCCTACAGTAGAAACTCCAAAAAAGTGACCCCATTTTGGAAACTACGGGATAAGTTGTCAGTTTTGTTGGTACTATTCTAGGGTAAACATGATTTTTGGTTGCTCTATATTACACTTTTTTTGAGACAAGGTAACAAAAAATAGGAATTCGGAAATTTCATCTCCATTTGCCAATAACTCTTGTGGAACACCTAAAGGGTTAACAAAGTTTGTAAAACTGGTTTTGAATACCTTGAGGGGCGTAGTTTCTTAGATGGAGTCACTTTTATGGAGTTTCTACTCTAGGGGTGCATCGGGGGGCTTCAAATGGGACATGGTGTCAAAAATCCAGTCCAGCAAAATCTGCCTTCCAAAAACCATATGGCGCTCCTTTCCTTCTGCGCCCTGCAGTTTTGCCATACAGCAGTTTACGACCACATATAGGGTGTTTCTGCAAACTACAGAATCGGGGCAATAAAAATTGAGTTTTGTTTGGCTGTTAACCCTTGCTTTGTTACTGGAAAAAATGGATTCAAATGGAAAAATTTTCAAAAAATCGAAATTCTGAAATTTTATCTCCATTTGCCATTAACTCTTGTGGAAAACCTAAAGGGTTAATGACGTTTGTAAAATCAGTTTTGAATACCTTGAGGGGTGTAGTTTCTAGAATGGGGTAATTTTGGGTGGTTTCTATTATGTAAGCCTCACAAAGTGACTTCAGACCTGAACTGGTCCCTAAAAAGTGGGTTTTTGAAAATTTCTGAAAAATTTCAAGATTTGCTTCTAAACTTCTAAGCCTTGTAACGTCCCCAAAAAATAAAATGGCATTCCCAAAATGATCGATACATGAAGTAGACATATGGGGAATGTAAATCAATAAGTTTTTTTGGCAGTATTACTATGTATTATAGAAGTAGAGTAATTGAAACTTGGAAAATTGCAAATTTTTAAAAAATTTTGGTAAATTTGGTATTTTTTTATAAATAAAAATGAAATTTTTCGACTTCATTTTACCACTGTCATGAAGTACAATATGTGACGAAAAAAAAATCTCAGAATGGCCTGGATAAGAAAAAGCGTTTTAAAGTTATCACCACATAAAGTGACAATGGTCAGATTTTGAAAAAATGGCCTGGTCCTTAAGGTGAAATAGGGCCGTGTCCTTAAGGGGTTAACATATGATCATGAGATCACTTCTCCCATACACTAATGTAATTTAATTTAGCAGTTTATGGGAAATTCGGTATATATTTCTATGAAGCACTGCCACCTGCGGGCCTCCATAGAAATATAAATCGGATATGTCTGGAAGCCTTGCATAGGCTCTAGCCCAGGGGTACTCAAACTTTTTAAACGGGGGCCAGTTCACGGTCCCTCAGACCGTTGGAGGGCCGGACTATAGTTTAACTATGAGCAATTATATATATTTACCAGTATTTTAATGGGAATCATTCCCCCACACCCTTGTCACTCTTTCTCACCCCCCTCCCTTGTCACTCTCATTTCTCAGACCCTCCCGACCTTGTCACTCTAATTTCTCGGGAACCCCTCCCTCCCTTGTCACTCTCATTTCTCAGACCCCTCCCTTGTTACTCTCATTTCTCAGGCCCCCTCCCTTGTCACTCTCATTTCTTAGACTCTCCCCGGTCACTCATTTCTCAGGCCCCTCCCTCCCTTGTCACTCCTATTTCTCAGGACCCTCCACTGTCACTCATTTCTCAGGCCCCCTCCCTCCTTTGTCACTCTCATTTCTCAGGACCCTCCCTTGTCACTCTCATTTCTCAGGCCCCCTCCCTCCCTTGTCACTCTCATTTTTTAGACCCTCCCTTGTCACTCATTTTTCAGTCCCCCCTCCCTTGTCACTTTCATTCTCAGACCCCCTCCATTGTCACTCCCCCCTTCTTGTCACTCCCCCCCTTCTTGTCACTTTTTTTCTCAGCGCCCCTCCCTCATCACCTTGTCACACTGCTCATTCATTACTCACCCCCTCCCCTAGTGTAGCATGGCCGAGCTCTGTGAGGTCCGCAGTACAGGAGCATTTGTTTCCTGTACCCGGCCGGACGTGTGGGAAGCGCACACTAAGTGAGCACTTCCTGTCAGTCCGGCCGGGTACAGGGTACAGGAAACAAAAGTTCCTGTACCATGGACCAGACACAGCTCGGCCACGCTACACTGTCAGTCCCTCTCTTCATCTGCCGCAGCTCCCTCACGTCTCAACTGGTAGGAGGTGGCGGCTCCCTGCTGAGCTGTGAGAAACGGCAAAAACACCCGGCGGGCCGGATCAGTTTCCTCGGCGGGCCGCATATGGCCCGCGGGCTGTAGTTTGAGGACCCCTGCTCTAGTCTATCACCTCCAACAAATGGCTTCCCCAATCTCTGCGCAGGAAAGCTGTTCAGGCCTAAGGAGTGCAGTATTCCTGAGAAAAGCTGCCTCTGATAACATGGTCACAAATGACCACAACACCTGAGGGGATAAATAACTGTGATCAGCATTATTGCCAAATGCAGACATTAGCCCTGGGTGTCTGCTATGTAAAACAGCAGAAACATGGCAGTTTTATAGCACCCACTCTGCACTGGAGTGGGCTCCATCTTTAAAGTGCCAACATCAGCCATGAAGGGGTCCAGGTTCACATTTGATGTTTTTTTTTGTCTGAAACTGCATGGATAGAAAAAAGGAGCTTTCAGAGATAAATCTTCTCAGAATGTTCCACTATTGCTCTAGGTTTGTAAAAAAATGCTAAATATACACTAGGCCCAAATAAACATATCAAACCTCCAGATGTTACTGTACATTGAAGGTGTGCAAGGAGTGAATTGAGCAGGATCACGATCTGACCCTTTTGCATGTACATCGATTGTCAGCTATGCAATACACCTGGCTACAATGATCGACATTGGAGATGACTCCAATCTGGGTCATTTAACCTATCAGGTGCCATGTTCAGTAATGATAATGGCATCTGAGAGGTTAAACACTGGAGATTAGCTTCCCCAGTCTTTTGATTCGACCTCTGGGGAGAAATTGTAGTGTTATGATCCTTTACTATAGCAATATAAGGCCTTGTGCTGAATAGAAAGCTTATAAAAGTCTCATAGACTGCAATAGTATATCACTGCAACCTATGGTATAAGAAATCAAAGGATATTTAAGTCCCCAAAGGGGACTTTAGGGGAAAGTTGAAAACATGTTTTTAAACATTTAATAAAACATAAAAATAATAGAAATTCAAATCACTTCCAATGGTACATGCTGTAGTTTCTGAATGCTGTAACAAGAAAAAATAATTTGACCCCTCCAAAAAAAACTTGTATGTACGATCATAGTCATCTGCAGCATAAGATGTTATTTTTATAGCACACTGAACACCATTACAACAAAATCCAAAATTTCATTTCAATGAGACATATGCTAAATTAAATAATGACATTAAAAATATAACTTGTCCCACAAAAAATAAGTCCTTATTTGACTATGTGAAACAGAAAAGTAAAAGTTAAGGCTCTTGGAAGGCGGGCAGAGAAAAAAACAAAAAACAAAACTGAACTACATACCTTGCTGGTACTTGACATAGCCTGCATTTCCTGAACCTATACAACAGATATTAAAAAAATAAGTTTCATCCAGTCTATATGTTTACATATCTGGTTCAAGAAAACTTTTACTAGGCATAACTCAACATTGCAATGCTGTTTAGAGTTAATGAAAATAGGATACCAAAGTAACAATTTAAAGCTATAAAGAAAAGCTATTTTTTCCAAGTTTTGAACAACTTCTAACTCATACATTCAAATTTTTCGGACAATAACAAAGTCTTAAGGTTTACTTTAAGCAGCTCAGCCCCCCTAGCTTAAACACCCTTAATGACCAGGCCACTTTTTACAATTCTGCACTACACTACTTTCACCGTTCATTGCTCCGTCATGCAACTTACCACCCAAATGAATTTTACCTCCTTTTCTTCTCACTAACAGAGCTTTTGGTGGTATTTCATTGCTGCTGACATTTTTACTTTTTTTTGCTATTAATCAAAAATGACCGAAATTTTTGCAAAAAAATGACATTTTTCACTTTCTGTTGTAAAATTTAAAAAAAAACTACATTTCTATATAAAATTTTCTATAAATTTATTGTTCTACATGTCTTTGATAACAAAAAAAATCCAATAAGTGTATATTTATTGGTTTGGGTAAAAGTTATAGTGTTTACAAACTATGGTGCAAAAAAGTGAATTTCTGCATTTTGAAGCAGCTCTGACTTTCTGAGCACCTGTCATGTTTCTTCAGGTGCTAGAATGCCAGGATAGTATAAATACCCCCCAAATGACACCATTTTAGAAAGAAGACACCCCAAAGTATTCGCAGAGGGGCATGGTGAGTTCATGTAACATTTCATTTTTTTTCACAAGTTAGCGGAAAATGACACTTTCTGAGGAAAAATAATAATAATAAAGTTTCCATTTCTGCTAACCTCTGGAAAAAAAAAAATCTCCCACGGACTCACTATGCCCCTCAATGAATACCTTGGGGTGTCTACTTTCCGAAATGGGGTCATTTGTGGGGTGTGTTTAATGTTCTGGCATTTTGGGCGGGGCTAAAATGTGAGCAGCCCTGTAAAACCTAAAGGTACTCGTTGGACTTTTCGCCCCTTTACACACCTAGGCTGCAAAAAAGCAGCACACATGTGGTATCTCCGTACTCAGAAGAAGTAGGGCAATGTGTTTTGGGGTGTATTTTTACATATACCCATGCTGGGTGAGAGGAACCTCTCTGTAAACTGACAACTTTGTATAAAAAAAATTAAAAAGTTGTCATTTACAGAGAGATTTCTCACACCCAGCATGGTTATATGTAAAAATACACCCCAAAACACATTGCCCTACTTCTCCTGAGTACGGCAATACCACATGAGTGACTCTTTTTTTAAGCCAAGATGCGCAAAGGGGCCCTAATTCCAATGAGTACCTTTAGGATTTCACAGGGCATTTTTACGCATTTTGATTCCAGACTTCTTCTCATGCTTTAGGGGCCCCTAAAATGCCAGGACAGTATAAATACCCCACAAGTGACCCCATTTTAGAAAGAAGACACCCCAAGGTATTCCGTGAGGGGTATGGTGAGTTCATGTAAAATTTTATTTTTTGTCACAAGTTATTGGAATATGAGACTTTGTAAAAAAAAAAAATCAATTTCCGCTAACTTGTGCCAAAAAAAAAACATTCTGTGAACTCGCCATGCCCCTCAAGGAATACCTTGGGGTGTCTTCTTTCCAAAATGGGGTCACTTGTGGGGTATTTATACTGCCCTGGCATTTTAGGGGCCCTAAAGAGTGAGAATCCAAATGCGTAAAAATGCCCTGTGAAATCCTAAACACCCCAAAAAACATTGTCCTACTTCTCCTGAGTACGGCAATACCACATGTGTGCCACTTTTTTGCAACCAAGATGCGCAAAGGGGCTCTAATTCCAATGAGTACCTTTAGGATTTCACAGGGCATTTTTACGCATTTGGATTCTCACGCTTTAGGGCCCCTAAAATGCCAGCGCAGTATAAATACCCCACATGTGACCCCATTTTGGAAAGAAGACACCACAAGGTATTCCGTGAGGGGCATGGCGAGTTCACTGAATTTTATTTTTTTTTGGCACAAGTTAGCGGAAATTTATATATATATATATTTTTTTTACAAATTCTCGAATTCCCCTAACTTGTGACAAAAAATAAAATTTTAAATGAACTCACCATACCCCTCACGGAATACCTTGGGGTGTCTTCTTTGTAAAATGGGGTCACATGTGAGGTGTTTGTACTGCCCTGGCATTTGAGGGTCTCCGCAATCATTACATGTATGGCCAGCATTAGGAGTTTGTGCTATTCTCCTTATATTGAGCATACGGGTAATGAGATTATTTTTTTTCGTTCAGCCTCTATGCTGAAAAAAAAAAAAAAATGAACGGCACAGATTTCTTCATTCACATCAATCAATGTGGATGAAAAAATCTCTGCCAAAATCAGTGACTGCGGTGCGTTGGGCTGGGCGCTAACTACCTAACAAGTAGCTAAGGGACCCTCAGGCCCCATTCACACGTCCGCAATTCGGTTTGCGGAACGTAATTGCGGACCCATTCATTTCTATACGGACAGTATTTGTCCCGCTCAGATCCGGAATTGCGGATCCACACTTCCAGGTCTGCACTTCCGTTCCGTAAAAATATAGAACATGTCCTATTCTTGTCCGCAAATGCAGACAAGAAAAGGCATTTTCTATATAGTTATGGCAATGTGCGGATCTGCAAAATGCGGGAAGCACATCGCCGGTGTCCGTGTTTTACGGATCTGCGGATTCATGGATCCGCAAAACACATATGGACGTCTGAATGGAGCCATACAGGGGGTGATCAATGACAGGGGGATGATCAGGGAGTAGAGATGAGCGAACACCTGGATGTTCGGGTTCGAGAGGTTCGGCCGAACTTCCGGAAAATGTCCGGGTTCGTGATCCGAACTCAACCCGAACTTCCTCCCGAACCCGAACCCCATAGAAGTCAATGGGGACCCGAACTTTTGGGCACTAAAAAGGCTGTAAAAGACACCCAGAGGGATAATATACCGCAATAAACGCATTGCGATTACAACTTTGAGCTAACGATCACCATGGGAACGCCTCCTCCAGTAGAATGTACTGTCGGATCTGAGAATTAAGTTGAAATCGCAATGCGATTCTTATATATTTGCTTAATCGCATTGCGATTTCAACTTAGCATTGCTAAATAATTCCATCCATATCGTTAACTTACTGAGTCAGTAAGTTAACGAATATGGTTGGAATTATTTAGCAATGCTAAGTTGAAACGGCAATGCGATTAAGCAGATATATAATAATCGCATTGCGATTTCAACTTAATTCTCACATCCGACAGTACATTCTACTGGAGGAGGCGTTCCCATGGTGATCGGTAGCTCAAAGTTGTAATCGCAATGCGATTAAGCAAATACATAAGAATCGCATTGCGATTCCAACTTTTAGTACTCAACTTTTAAAATTGTACACCACTTTAAGTTCCAAAGTTGCAATCGCGTTCGAATAGAACTTAAAGCTGTCTCTTAGTCAGTTTTAGTATTGGTGTGTTGTAATAGAAGTTACATTCGTACGCGAATATAACTTAGAGCAATACAGTCAACTTTACACTGTTAGTTTTATTATCGGGATAATACAACTATTCAAGAATCGTGTACGTGCGTCTGTACGTGTGTGCGTTACCTCGGACACTATTCTATTTTGCCAGCCACAGCTGAAACCACTGATTTATGGTATTGCTATTTTGGCAATTGAATTTAACCCCAGAAAATAATCTATCCTTTGCCAGACAGCAGACAGTATTATACTTGTCTAACCAAAGCTGGAACACCAGATTTAGGGGATTGGTATTTGGGCAATTGTATTTAACCCCTTAATAAAATATAGAAATTTCTTTCCTGAGTTTCTAGGGGTGACAATTAGCACAGCCAAGCCCCTGATGTAGGATATAGCAAAAAAAAAAACTAGTATTGATGGATTGATGGACTTGGTGGCAGCTTCTTCTGGCGCACCACAAGTCACAAAATGGCCGCTGATCAACCCAGAAAATAAGTGACAGAAAACGCTCTGTGCAGCCTAAAAACCAGCGAGCAAGTAACTAGCAGAAGTTCAATGATTCTCAGCTGTAAATTGATCCGTTCATTAGGTGCTGTTGCTGACTTTAACCTGCCTAATCTCGCCCTGACAGAAGCTGCGTCCTCTCTCTACACTAATCAGAGCAGTGTGACGTGCGGCGCTACGTGACTCCAGCTTAAATAGAGGCTGGGTCACATGCTGCACTTGGCCAATCACAGCCATGCCATTAGTAGGCATGGCTGTGATGGGCTCTTAGGGCAAGAAGTAAAACGCTAGCTGATTGGCTGCTGTGCAGCCCTTCAGAAAGCGGGAAGTAATCGACGAACACCGAACCCGAACCCGAACTTTTTTGAAAATGTCCGGGTTCGGGTCCGGGTCCCGGACACCCCAAAATTCGGTACGAACCCGAACTATTCTCGAACTGTTCGCTCAACACTATCAGGGAGTCTATATGGGGTAATCAGGGGTTAATAAGGGGTTAATAAGTGACAGGGGGGGTGTAGTGTGGTGCTTGGTGCTACTTTACATAGCTTCCTGGTCCTCTGGTGGTCGATCCCAGCAAATGGGACCACCAGAGGACCAGGTAGCAGGTATATCAGACGCTGTTAACAAAACAGCGTATGACATACCTATTTGATGCGATGTATTTCACATCTACAGCCTGCCAGCGATTGATCATCGCTGGCACGCTGCAGAATAACTTCCGATCTTTCAGCCGCTGTGAATGCACGAGCACGCGCGCGCGTTTACAGCAAATCTCGCCTCTTGCGAGATGATGCACCTGCGCGTCAAGGAGGAACAGAAGGACCGCCGAGATCACGCGTATCTGCGTGCGTAAACCCTAAAGTGGTTAAAGGTCTTAAGGTTAACTTTAAGGTTTACATTTATTTTGAGAAGAACACCAAAGTAGAGCTATTAATGATCCATCTCTCCTTAGGATTCACTCCTGGTAAACTAAACATGCCCATTTAATGGTATTAACTACTTACATTTCTTTAAAGCCATGACTGAATCTCCAAAACCTATGCAAGACATATTAAAAAGTTATTTTATCCAGTTTTTTAAAATTTTGCTCAAAATAACTAATATATATATATAGTCTTAATTATATTGTGGAAGAAAGGTGATTTAGACATCAGTACAGGAAAGACTCCTTTAAAGATACAGTAGTCATACTATCGAATGTCCTATCCCAACAGATAGAAATGGCAAATACTGTAGTATGGCTGCATTTAAAAAAGGGCTACATGCTAATCTAATAGCAAATGGAAATGAACGTTAACATTAATCTAAGCAAATTATATAATTGTTCTGCGAAAAGCTGAACTAGATGGACAAATATCTTTTTTCAATCTATTTAACTATATTGCATAACAATACATTTTATAGAAATGTAAAAATCAATTTTCAATTTTTAGTTACATGTTAACTAAGCATGGCTCACATTGGTTTTTCAACATTGCTATGTTAGAATGAACATGGTTAGAATTTATGAAAATAACTTACCAAAGTAGCAGCTTAGAGCTACAAAGAGAAAGGCAAAGGCAACCTTCATGATGGAAGATGGTCAATTTAGGTTATTTAGAAGGACTATCCCAAAATTTTTGGAAATGTTTTGAGCAACCTCTAAGAGTTATTGTATTTATACCTTAGAATGGACATTTATCTCCACCCACTGGCATTAAACATAATCTCTTCATCAGTAAAGATTATGAAAGTCTTCCCATTTGTAATAGATTTGCCATTTCAGTGCCTCTCAAATTCCCTTCTGTAAGTACATATAAGCACAGTGGTATTTTTTAATACACATTGATGTCTAAAGATTCAAATGTCATACTTTGTTTAGAAATGTACTTAAAGCTATATAATTTAAAAATACCTGTCATAGGTTATAGAAGTCCTACATCCAAAGGATTATTACTTATAGGCTAGCTATGCCAAGTTATGTGTTTAGCATTATGATGTTACCAGCGTATGCATTCAGTTGGACCAAGCAATTTTGGGTTTTAGAGCCATTACAAAATTAATAACATTATTATTGTTTTTGTCATCCTCAGATCAAAATTAGGTCTTGTTTTGGCAGTACAAACTAAAATGTATATTTGCACCATTTTGGGTGCATATCTGGTTAGCTTTTAATTTTTGTGAATTTAATACTAGAAGTAGGCTTGATCGAATCAACCTTAGGATCATAGATCCAAAGTCGATTCGTTCAAAAACTTTGATTTGAATGCTGTTTCCGTATAGCATTAAATGTTCTGGCTCGGGGAGCCAAACTTCATCTGGCCCAAAGTTGCATGAGAGTTTGGTGAATTAATACTTTATTCATAACTGTTTTTTTCTAAATAATTTCAAATAGGATTCCGAAATGGGATTTGGTACTGGCTGGTACCTTGGTACCAAAGCCTACTTCAGATTCCTATTTGAAATTGTTTTTAAAAACGCAGCTATGAATAAAGTAATAATTCACCAAAGTCTCATAAAACTTTGGGTCAAAGTTTTTGAATGAACCCATTTCAGATCTATGATCTGAAGGTCGATTCGCTGAAGCCTAACTTGAAGGTAAATGATGGCAGGCAAAGAACATTTGTCATGGTGGCAAGGGGAATAGTGGAAGCCCCACATTGGCCATCTTTGAAAACCCAGTGGATTTTAGGTCTAATAGGAGGGCTTCCCAGGATGCATAACAAGTATTAGACTAAGTATAATACACTGTAATACAGAAATATTTCAGTGTATTATATGATCAATCAAAAGATTGTATGATCTAGTCCTCTAGTGGAAGTTACAAAACTTTTAACATCACATCGTCTATGTCAATGAAACAATTACAAAGTTTTGGATTTAGAAATAGAACAACAAAAATCACTGCATCCATAGAGGAACCCTTGCATAAAGAAATAATTATTTTTTAAACAAAGTATTTTTAGAAAATGTTTTCTTTTTAAAATTTTTGGCTTTTTCTTTTCTGCAGTACTATTCCTTCAATTTTTTTTTAAAAAAATGTTCTTCTGTAGAGGTTAGCACAAAGAGATAAGAATTCTGTATAAATAGGTAACCCATTGTAAGTTTACTGCTGCTGTGAGGGGAACTGTTGTCTGGTAGTATATTAATAGATTGTAGACTTTGTAGACTGGGATAACAGTATGCTAGCTCTATTATTCTCCTGACAGATCTAGATAAAGATGCCCACAAAAGAGTTACATTAACTAGTACTATGACTAATGCTCTTATTCAGTCACACCTCCCTATACTTCTGTTGTTACAAAGATGGTCTGACTGAGAAAGTTAAGAGATACTATTCTAAAAGTCCAAACAAAGACTAAGTTAAAGGGCCAGAAAATGATGTAGAATACATGGAATGAATAAAAAAAATGATATCCAGAAAACAATCATCTCATTTTTCTTCTCTAAGAAATTATTTCCAATATTCAAAATAGGTTGCTGGAGTTTTATGGAAGTGTTTTTATAAAGCACTAATGGTTCTGTCCGTCACTGTCATATGCTCAATATGATTCATTGCTTTTCAACTATTCCATATAAGCCATATTTGGTACTCCCTTATCTGGTATCAAAAATAGGAAGCGTCATTCTTTCATAATGATTGAGGTCTACATTCCATTTATCTAAAAAAAAGGTTTTAATTCAGTAGAAATAAGAAATAAAACAAACTTTCCAAATTAATTTGTTTTAGCAGTTATTTAGGGGGCGGGTGTAAAATGTATATGGAGAGAAGACTGATTACAAGTATAGGTCAAGTTCAGACATAGATAAAGTAGTGTTCCAAAAATAGAAGTCCAACATCATTAACCTAATATATCACTGTTTTTGGTAGTAGAATAATATCCCAACAATTATAGGACATGCATGACACTTACTCTGAGTAACTGAATCATCAATTAAAAGCAGCTTGTTCAAAATTATAGCAGTGAAGACTAAGAGTTAAATTGGTGATGTCATGCATTCTTTGGAATAACAGCTGTCAATGCTGGCCCTTATTAAACCCCTTAAGGACCGGAGGTTTTTTACTTTTTGAGTTTTCGTTTTGCGCTCCCTGTCTTCCCAGAGCCATAACTTTTTTATTTTTCGGTTCACATAGCCATATGAGGGCTTGTTTTTTGCGGGACAAGTTGTACTTTCCAATGCCACCATTTAATATTGCATATGATGTAGTGGGAAGCGGGGAAAAAATTCCAAATAGGGTGAAATTGCAAAAAAAAAAGCAATTCCACCACAGTTTTGCGGCTTTTTAAATTCCGACGTTCGATGTGCGATAAAACTGACTGGTTAATTTTACTCTACAGGTCAGTACGAATCCGGCGATACCCTATATGTATAGGTTTTCTTGCGTTTTGATAGTAAAAAAAAATTCAAAAGTGGGAAAAAATCAGTTTTTCTTTTTTGTCACCATGTTTTGACCCCTATAACTTTTTTGTAATTATATGTACAGAGCTGTATGGGGGCTCATTTTATGCGTCATAATCTTATCTTTTTATTAATACCATTTTGGGGTGTGTATGACTTTAGGTGTATGATCACCTTTTATGTAATTTTTTGTGGAAAATGAAGCGACCAAAAATGGCAAATGGCTTTTTTCCGTTTTGCTGTTTGACGTATGGGGAATATTTTTTGATATTTTTATACTATGGGCGTTTTTGCACATTGCAACACCCATGATGTGTATTTTAAAAAAAAAATTAGTTTTTTAATTTTTATTTTAGCAAAAGGGGGGTGATTTGAACTTTTATGTTTTTTTTTTTTAACTTTTCATTTTTTATTTTTTTTTACACTTTTATATAGTTCCCATAGGGAACTATAACTTACAATCATCTTATTGCGATTTTCATACATTCCAATGCAATAGCATTGGAATATATGAAAAAATCGCATATTTCCTATGAAGCCTATTACAGGCAAGGCTCCATAGGAAATACTACAGAGTAGCCTGGGTTTCATTCATAGAGACCCAGGCTACTACAGGCACGCTCCGGCTCCTCCGATCGCCACACGGGGGAGCCGGAGCGCAAACCGAAAGTAAAACTTTCGGTTTGTGCGCACTCAGATGCCGTGGTCAGGATTGACCACGGCATCTGAGGGGTTAAATGTCCGCGATCGGCATCGCTGCCGGTCGCGGACATTAGCCGTGGGTGTCTGCTACAGGAACCATGCAGACACCCGCGGCTAAGGTGCCCGCATGGAGCAGGAGCGGGCGCCATCTTTAAAGACCGGACACAGGACGTACATGTACGCCCTGTGTTCTTAAGAGGTTAAGATAATTGGGTGGCAAATGTTGCTCATGTTGGTTATAACATATTTTCTTCTAAAATACTGGGGAAAATGGGTTTTTCCAGACGTTCTGAAGAACATATTTGGATTAAAATGTTGATTTGAGAGGGAAAACATATAAAGAAGTACAGCAAATTATAGGCTACTCAGCTTAAATGATCTCAAATGCCTTGAAGTGACAATCAAAAGGTGAAAAACACGGAAACAAATGGGGAACTACTGCTCAAATGGATTGAAGAATAGCCAAAATGGGAACGCCAATGATCAACTCCAGAGATAGGTATCAAAGATCTGAGATAACTAGTGAGTACTGCTACAATTAGAAGATAAGATAGGTGAAGTCAAGTTACCAGCAAAGTCTCGTTGTTGAAAAAAAAAAACACTTGTCCTTCATAAACTAAAATTTGCCAACGAACACATTGACTGGCCAAAAGAGACATGGCACACTTATTAATGCAAACAATTTTCTTTTTATGTTTAGTGGCTGCATACAGTATTTCAGACGATCTCTGAGCACTGCATTCAAACCACAGTACACTGTGAAGACAGTAAAGTATGGTGGAGCAAAAAATATGATATGGGGATGTTTCTCATACCATGGTGCTGGGCCTATTTATTGCATATAAGGGATCATGAATCAGTTTGAACATATCAAAATATTTGAGATCATGTTGCTCTACTCCTAAAAGTAATGACTTTGAAATGGGTGTTTCAACATGAGTCATGACAATGACCCAAAACATACCAGTAAGTGAAAAACATATTGGTTACAGACAAACAGGATTGTGGTAATAGAATGGCCAGCCCAAACCCCTGACCAGAATACCCTAGTGAAGTTGTGGGGTAGCATAAAAATGTGGATTATCAGGCAAAACCAAAATATTTTAACAAATTTACATGTCCGGACTACAGCGGCACTAATAGAGATGTGGCCATCATTATTTGAATTCTTTGAATCAGCTAAGAAAGATCCCATATACTCCAGCTTTCAGACAACGCCTTATCTTCTCCAGAGCATGAAGGTTCCATCCTACAGAAGAGAACAAGCCTCCTTGCTACATCATATATGCTTTTCTGCTGTTAGTAAAGACTCCATTACAATATGATGCTTACAGCTATATATTTACATAGTTCACATACCAGAGTTAATAAAACAATGCTCAATGCACAGATGCCAAGTGTTATCTCTTTTCATATTTTCATATTATAGCCAATGTAACAATGCCACATACCCCTGCCCCTTTTATATTGCTTGATATTAAATTTACATAGCTTGATATTAAAATTATATTGATTTAATATTAATTTAATACAAGAATATGACATCTTACTACAGATGTATTCGACCATTTATGTTTTATCACTTCTCATATTCCTGCTAATGTCCTTCAGTTTACAAATTAATACAAAAGCACATCTGTTTAAAGCAAGGCCTTTTTACTGCAAATGGTTTCGATTATGTGCTTAAAAGTATGACAAATTATTGATATATCTGATTGGTATTCAAAAGCACGGCTGTTTAAAGCAAGACTTTCTACTGTAACTGGTTTCGATTATATGCTTAAAAGTATGGCAAATTATTGATATATCTGATTGGTATTCAAAAGCACAGTTATTTAAAGCAAGACTTTCTATTGCAAATGGTTTCGATTACATCCTTAAAAGTATGAAAAATTATTGATATATCTGATTGGTATACCTGACACATCACAGGATGTGTTCTACAAGGTCCTAACATCTGGCCAGGACATCAAAAGCACAGCTGTTTAAAGCAATGCTTTCTACTGCAATGGTCATGACATCTGTCTGGACAAGCCACAGGCTGTATTCTTGTTGGTCATTTTATTCCCCTTATAAAATCTTATAGGCCTATAATAAACATATAAATTCGTATAAAGTATAATCTATCTATCCATCTATCCATCCATCTATCTATATAGCGTGCTATCAAATGCTTATAAATCTGCTATTAAACATTATAAAATCGCAAAGGCCTATAAAAAGGCCTATAATAAACATGTAAATTCTTAATAACCTATTAAACATTATAAAATCGTAAAGGTCTATAAAAAGGCCTATAATAAACATATAAATTGTACAGTAATGGCCGCAGACCTTACTAACTGCGTCTTGTATTTGGCTGTTTTGATACCTTATAGTCTTAGAATTTTTAAGTAAAAACTTCATAAAGTCGGCAGGAAATATTTCATTGCAGCTTTATAAATAGATTTTGTGATTTGATAACATTTGATAAAGGCATTTATAACATTTTGATAAGCTTTTGATATAAAAGCCACCCACTTTGATATGAATTTATGTCAATTTATACAGTTTGATAAGTTTAATTTTGATTAAATCCTATTTTGATAACACTCCTAGTTTGACAAACTTAATTTTGATAAAAATCCTTTTTGATAAAATCTTATTTTGATAAAATCTTTTTGATAAGCCCTTTTATAACATTTTGATAAGCTTTTGATATAAAATAAAGATTCGGACATAAAAAAGGCCTATAATAAACATATAAATTATTATAAAACATAATCTAACTATTTGAGCTACATCAACTAATAAATATGCTAATCGTTAGGTAAGCGCCATTTGTCTGTTACGCTTTTAAATCTTTCACTATTTATTGAATATGACTTATGTTATCTGTATCTATGTAACTGTGCTTATTTATAGGGCGTAATGCTTCACTAACTAAATGTCTTTCTTTTACAGCATACAAATGTTGCTATATTTTAACTAACAATATACAATTTGTTTAGATGGATTCTTACCAAAATTTATGGGGAGACGACATTATCCCCGACGCGCATCTGCTTATCGCGGCCGACGATTTTTATGAGTCGTACATGAGTGGTGGTGGGGCACAATTGCTTTTAGACGAGTCGCACAGTATGACGATAGCTCATATTGACATTTCAAACAAACCTGATTACAATCTACAATCCGACGACTCCTTGCCTGGTCGGTAAGTATAACCATCTTATGCTCTCCTTACATATATAGTTTTAGCGCTAGTTATATTTCATACACGTTTATTACAGACAATCAAATCCGAGACATTTTAAGAATTGTAAACTGAGACGTTGATACTAAAAATACAGAATATTCAAGCATTGCAGTTACTAGCAACAACTATTCTGACGATCTAAAGGAGGACGATCCGGCGCGAGTTAACGATCTTACAACCCCAGGGTGACCTGAAATGAAACAGACGACCTGGCTATCCAGAACACATAGGGCTCGATCAACGTCTTTGATGTTGTCGGTTTTAAACATTATCTATATTTCTAATACACTTTTTTAAAATGCAGCACTCAAAAGAAAAGTGTATACAATTGATGACATAGCGACACTCGCCGATGATGCTCTACAAAACCGTTGCAAGCGGGGCAAAGAGCGGAAGGACCAAAGCACATTGTTGCTGTAATATATTTTAAACGTTGTCTATAAGTCCAATACTTTTATATGCAGCGCTGAAAAGAAAAATGGCCACGACCGGTATCTCCAAAGAGGTGTCAAAGTAATCTAACACAACGGGTAAGGCTCTATCTACATCCGCCCAAACAACAATGTCTATAACTTTTTAGCGTGTATAAACAATGCTGTTTAATCAAACCTTGTAATTTAAAGTTTTTCAGATGCCTGGTAGTGGCGCAAGTGTCAATAGAACTGCTTCATTCCAAGAAACCAACAGAGCCGTGCACGAGCGACGGCGACAGTTGGCGGTCTGAAAATCCAGCAATTCCAATTATCTGCTGTCCTGATTCCCGCAAGTTAATATTACATGGCACGCTGTTTTAATTAGCACGCTTGAAGTTCTTAATACTTACATCCTAATGCTTGTCTTTACATTTTTTTTCTTTTCAAAGATCTTTTTATTAATTATTAATAATCAGACAATAACAGGGTGAAGACATACAGAGAGGCCAATATACAGCAAAGGCCCATATATGTCGAACAGTCAGAGAAATCACATGTTCCATCAAATTATTACGTAAATGTAAGCAATTAGGTATGAGAACAGAATGGTATTGCCGAGGATCTTCTCCGGCTGGTCTGTTGATCGTCTACAGACAGGTATACCGCGTGTAATATATTACCATATAACAATAACACGTAATAACGTAGACCAATAAACACATAGGTACGTATCGACAGTGAACAAGGGGTAGGAAGGAAAGAAAGAAAGGAGGGAAGGAAGGAGGGAGGGGGGGAAGGGGCAGGAGGCCGCATAGCACGTTAATGGAGATTGATAGATCAAAAGCCTAAAGTTTAACGGCTGATTATGGCGGATCGACTCATTGTGAGTGAGTGTCAAAGCGCCTAAACGACGCCCAAGGGGACCAAATATCGTGGAAGATCTTATGTGTCTTCGTATCCCATCTGGCAAGCTCTTCCAATCTGTAGAGAGAGTCTACTTTATCTATCCATAAGGCCTGGGACGGGGGGTGCGGAGCTTTCCATAGAGTAGGAATAAGTATGCGGGCCGCAGCCAGTAGATGTCTGAGTAGTTTCACAGTGTGTTTAGGGAGCTTATCAGGTAGAAGCTGAAAGAGGCACAACTCAGGATCTAGAGGAAGGTCTAGATTTACTAACTTACTGATTTGTGAGATTACTTCCTCCCAATAAGGTATAATGCGTGGGCAAGTCCACCAGAGGTGGAAATAGGTACCTACTTGAGCCCCACATCTCCAACAATTTGAATTGTAGCTAGGATTATATTTATGTAAGAAGACCGGGGTTAGGTGCCATCTGGTCAGGATTTTGTATCCACTCTCTTGCATACGGACACAGCGAGAGGTCTGCTTCGGGGCAGCAAGAAGCTGTTGTACCTCAATATCTGAAAACGTCTTGGAAAGATCTGATTCCCAGGCCCTAATGAAGGGATGTTTCGGTTGTGCATGTGATAGTAATAGTAATTTGTGACATAGCGATATCACCTTTTTGGGGAGTTTTACTTGCGCTATGAGTGATTCGAATTTGGTCAATGATCTGTGTAAGTCACCTTTCTGTAGTAGAAGCTTAAATGTAAGTTTAAACTTATTGTATATCATAGGGGAGATTGAGGTACAGTTTAGAAGAAATGCCAGTTGTTCTTGTGAGGGTAGCACGTCAGCGCCTAGTAGTGAGTCTATTGAGAGGTCATTGTGTTTGATATCATAAGGAACAGAGGCATTGTAATTGGGATCTATCGATAGGATGAGGTCCTTTATGTGCATAAGTGGGGACGGGTACGGGGCAAATTGTGATAGAGAATTAACTTGCTTCCATATCTTGTGGGTTTTAGATGTTAACGGACTGTACATTTTAGGTTGAGAAGGAGTCGCTGGGTCAGAGAATATAATCTGTCTCAGTGGAAATTGATGAATATTTTCCTCAATAGCTATCCAAAGTTTATGCACGGGTTTCCTAATCCAATCGATTATTCTATGTAAGTGGACAGCCTGAACAAAGGATTGAGGGGAAGGCATATCAATACCTCCTTGTTTCTGGGGGAGCTGGAGGATGGAATATTTTATTCTAGGCTTCTTATTATTCCAGATATATCTGGAGAATATTCTGTTTAGTTTGACACAAAAGTCGCTGGGTATACTAATAGGTAAGGCTTGTAAAAGCTAGGTTATCTTGGGCCATATAAGGCACTTTGCTATATTTTTTCTTCCAAACCATGACATGTAAGGAGTCGGCCAGTCCTCTAGCGTTTTAGAGATATCTTTAGGCAGCGGGAGAAAGTTATCTTTATAGAGTGCCTGCAGGTTAGAGGAAATTTTGACACCCAAAAATTTAATACAAGGTTGTTTCTAATCGAATGGGGAGTTACAAGAGAGTCGGGCCGCAAGTGTAGTGGGGATGGAAATGTTAAGGGCTTGCGATTTACTTAGATTAACTTTGAAGTTGGACAACGTCCCGAAGTTATCAAAGATAGATTCAATTAGTGGTAGTGCTGAAGACGGGTTAGAGATTAACAGTAATAAGTCATCTGCGTAAGCTGCCGCCTTGTGCTCTCGACCTCCACATTGAATCCCAGAAATTCCAGGTTCTTGTCTTATTTTCTGAAGAAGAGTTTCCATAGTCAGAACAAAGAGTAAAGGAGACAATGGGCAGCCTTGTCTGGTACCATTAGAGATCGGGAACACAGGCTACAGTACACCATTAATCAGCACCCTCGCGGAAGGGCGTTCGTACATTGAAAATATTGCTTGAACAAAGGAAGCGGGGATACCAAACGCCAGTAATGAGGCTTTTAAGTATTCCCAATCCACTCGATCAAACGCCTTTTCGGCGTCGGTACTAAGTAAAAGCAAGGGGGATTTCTTTTGCTGAACATACGTAATGAGGTGTAATATACGGTAGATATTATCTTTCCCCTCCCTTCCCATCACAAAGCCTACTTGGTCGGGTGCAATTAGCGAGGGCAGTAATGATTGAAGCCTATGGGCAATAATTTTTGCGTAAATTTTCAAATCAAAATTTAAAAGAGATATGGGGCGGTAGTTACTACATAAGCTAGGATCTTTCCCGTCTTTGTGAATAATTGTAATCTGTGCCATTAAAGTCTGTTCAAGGAAGTGAGGAAGTGCAACACCTGACCTCTTTTGGATGGTGAGTTGAGCCCATGGACATTGTATGTAATAACTTTAATACTTGCCATGATAGGGAGAGTATGAGTAGGGTCGTTGCCAGTCTGAGCCATAGTAGGAGCCTGTTGGCCTGGGAGGCGAACTTGCGGCGGGAATGGAGGTGAGAGGGGGGGAGGGAAGGGAGAAACACAGGGGAAACACAAAGACAGTTAAATTAGGCAAAAATGAGAGCCATAGAGGTAGTGCAAAGCATGAACATATCCAGAAAATAGAACGTTCAGTCTGACAAAATGGATAAAGTAACATAACTGGTCAAGTAAACAAACAGATTGAGCCTTCAGGGCCCAACTTCTTAACCCGAAACCAAATATACGCAGGTAGTCCAAAAAGGACAGATGATGAAAGGGATCAAGTGTGAAAGTAGTAGGAGAGGAGAAAGGGAGCGGAAGGTAAGAGAAGAGGCAGATGTGGAGAAAAGATAAGTGAAGAGAGCGAGTGGAAGAATCCATATAGGATCTAAACAGGTACAGATTAGAGGGGGTTGAAAGGGGGTAGATGTATATCATATAGATATAGAGAGAGAGTGAGTGTAGAAGATTCTTCAGTAAGTGTTCAATATCAGCAAACGAGAAAAGTAGAACACATATTGAGCATAGTATTCACAATAAAACATATATGCCTAGTATGCAGAAACTTCTATCAGCCCTCGTCAGGGATGATATTTTTCGGTGCGAGTTTGCCCGACTTCTTCCTCGATTTTGAAGTACGAGCAGAAGGGACATCTTCCCAAGGCGTCGCTGGGGGCATATGGGGCAAATTATCCAGATCTTTGACGGCGGCCCAATCTGGGATCTGCAAGTCAGGAAGGTCTAAGGCGCCATAGACCCCTGGGGAGTCAGCTGGGGTTCGGACAAGGAATCTCTTACCGCCGGACGTGAACCCCAGTCCAAATGGGAACTGCCAAGTGTATTGGATTCCTTTAGACCGTAAGGCAGTGGTCAATGGTTTAAGTGTTCTTCGCTTGAGGAGAGTCTGTGGAGAGAGATCTTGATAAATGTGGATATGTGCGCCTTCGTAGGTCACCGGAGAGGAGGATCTGGAGAGGTGCATGATTCCTTCCTTAACAGGGAAGTGCAGCAAGCGGCATATTACCGCCCTAGGGGGATCGGAATCTTTTGGTTTCCTCCTCAGCGCTCTGTGTATGCGCTCAATCGCAATTTCCCCATTGAATGTCGGACCTAGGATGGTCAGGAAGATATCCTTAACAGTAGCAGACAAACTGGAGCTTTCAACGGATTCAGGAAGGCCTCTTATGCGCAAGTTATTCCTGCGGCCCCTATTTTCTTGGTCTTCTAAGGCGTCAAATGCCACATTTAAATAATTTTGACAAGAGGTGAAGCTAGCTGCAAGAGCTTGGGTGTAATTACATAATGAAGCCTGCGTCAACTCCAGTTATTCCACTCTGACTCCCAGATGTTTGATGTCATGTTTAATATCTTGAAGATCTTTGGAAAGAGGTTCCAGAGCTTTAGATAACGCAGCCTCTAGGGACTTTTGCAAAAATGAGCGAGAAACAGGTAGTGAGTCACGCTGCGCTGTCAGATCAGCATCGCTTTCAGAGTCCTCACCAGTGTCGAGCTGGGCGGCTGGGAGAGTTTCTTTAGAGAGGGTGTTCAACTTTGGACGTGGACTTTTTTTCCTCATATATTTTTCCATCTCCCCTATCGCTACTGACGATTTTTGAAGAATATTAGAGTGTTTGGGATTAGGGTTCCCAATTTTCACCATCATACAGTGTATTTCCTATGGAAAGTTGGGGCCTGTATGGCTGAGCCAGTTAGTATCTCATCTCTCAATTTGAGAGCGCAATGGAAAAAATTGTGGCACCAAGACCACCCGGAAGCGTATGCAGCGGACGTATAGACCAGCTGACAATCAATCAGTGCCAGTCCTCAAATATTTGAGCTATGCTCTAGTAGTGGGGAGGCTATGGGGAGCCGAGGGTAGTGAAGAGGGAGTCAGCGGACAAGGCCCACGGAATCTGTAGTGGAGGTGAGTGTAGTGCGTCTCACCTATTGTCGCTATGCGATCGAGAGGCCTTTTAGAGAGTCAGCCAGAAAGGGCACTCACTGTGTTTGCGTGTAGTCCGCAGTATTCTGCGACGCTCCTACAGCAGGCGGCTCTGGGGCTCCGATGCCGAGGTGTACAGTCGGGACGATCGGTGAGACCGCTGCTGAATTAGTGTCAGGTCGGCTCAGGCCCCGTACAAGATGGCGCGCGGGAGGCACGGGTGAGTGCCTGGAGGCAGGCGGCTGAGTCCGTGAAGGAGCTGCGGGTTCACCGGGAGGCTTGATCTGGCTCTTTTCGGACACCGTTCCAGGCGAGAGGTCCGGTCACGGTTTCCAAGCTGAGGGGAGCTGTGCCGGAGTGATGCAAGTGTAGGCCGCACCACGATGCGGCCGGCGGTGTTAGGCCTCAAACCGGAGCGGTCTAATTCTAGGCAGTTCTGAGCGGCATAGTTCTCTCTGGCTTAGTAGCCAAGTGTGGGGGGGCTCTGTAGTGTAGCTCCGGTGATTTT
The DNA here is from genome assembly GCA_033119425.1 of Bufotes viridis. NCBI lineage: Eukaryota > Metazoa > Chordata > Amphibia > Anura > Bufonidae > Bufotes > Bufotes viridis. The sequence continues at coordinate 291,060,103 of CM065590.1, read as the reverse complement.
GAGGAAGGGAATCCGCCGATGAGCGAGGATTCTCAAGAAGTGCAGAGGGAGCTCTCTGGGACACGTCTCTGCTGCACGGCGGTTGACCACGCCCCCCTTGTCTTTACATTTTTAATAAAAGTCGTAATGATATATCTATCTATCTTTCGCGGTGAGCAGTTTTAATTAGCACACTTAAAATTCTTAATAGTTATATCTTAAGGTTTGTCTTTAAATTTAAGCCAAAAGAAAACACCAAATCCCGCGTCGTTAAAGAGAGAGGATGATCAACCGCAAAACATCATCAGGAACAGTTTACACCGATAGCTGGAATTCTAACAACGCCGCAGCCGGTTCTGCAGAGTGGTGAGCCAACTAGCGTAATAAATGATATTACAGCTTTATGCGACATAACACCAATACCCAATACGCAAGATGTAATACCTTGTAAAAAGCGCATCACATTTGATACACCAGACACATGCAGCAACGTACAACAAATACATGAACCCCAACAGCGATACGCGCCTCTTGTCCATTCCTATTATTGCCGAAGTAAGTTGAGGGATATCGCAAAATGTAACGACAAAATGCCACGCGTGGCAATGTATTTAAAATGTTACGTTAAAGACTCTACGTCTCTAGCATTTAACAGTCCCAGGAAAATTACTGCGGGGCAAATACACGCTACGCGTAACAAATACACGCGACTGATTACGCATCTTGACGCTCTTGAAAAAGAGCTGTTAGACAGAGACTGACTAGTGATGATGACTGGTGGAGGTGGCCAACCTTACTCTATTTTGGCAGGTGCAGCTTTGAGCGACGTCGCCTTGTTAGGAAAGCTCGACAACTGCATAGAGACTTACAAATACCTGAGGGGTATTTAGTGTCTTTTACTGAATTTGAAAAAAAAAAATTAACATCACAATTTAAATTTTGTACCACAATAGGGGTCAGTGGCGTTATTATCACACATCCCGCACAGCTAAAGAAAAGACCGTCTATATATTGCACCATGAGAAGCATTATTATGGCATAAAAAATTGAAAAGCTTTTATCGGTTTCGATTATTTTTGCGACATTTGTAGCACTGTATAGAAAACATAAATATCGACACGGGTGTATGCAGTTTTGTATAGCGTGCCAGAGACCGAATTGTGTTGAGCAGTCAAATAATACACGTTGCCCGATATGTAGGACGTATTGTCGTTCAGTGGTTGCTTTGAAACACATAGAAACCTGGCACTTAGTGATAACGCTCTTTGTAAGAAAAAAGATTTTTGCGGATTTTGTTACAGATATATAGACAGCGGCGATGATCACAAATGTAATGGTTTAAAATGCACCATCTGCGGCGGCCAGGTTGACAAATTTGACGACCATGTTTGTTACATGTAGTCATACAACCCCAAAAAAATGACTGAAAAGTACATCTTTTACGATTTTGAATTCATGCAAGAAACAGGCTTGCATATACCCAATTTCATTTACACAACCACACTATATGGCCCAGAATCCTGGCATTTTAGCGGAAAATCCTTTACTCATGACTTTGTGTGATTTTTTGCCGATGGTAAGTTTTCACGTTAATAGCTCACAATGCAGGATTCATAGACTTTGCTGAATTTCATGTCTATGAAGCTCAGCAAGATGCCCGAGGCTATGGGTTTTTCAGGCGTCAAGGGTCACTTCCCGCATTTTTTCAACACGCCAGAAAATCAAAACTACATAGGCGTCCTACCGGACGCTCGGTATTACAGTGTCGATTACATGATGCCCGGTGAGAAAAAAGAATTCACAGGTTGGTACAAGAAACATAAACACCTTTAATTTTTAGGAAGAGTTAAAAGCCTACTTTAAGCAGGATGTTGAGGTTTTGAGAAGGGCTTGTGAGTGTTACAGAGACGCGATTATGGCCATGACGGAAAAAAATTGCTGCAATACATTAAACGTGAAAAGAAGTACAGAACGGTCACTAAAGTATTGATATGTTCCAACTTATCACATTGGCATCTGTGTGCATGGCTATTTACCGGTTTAAATTTCTACCCAAAAATACCATAGCGATTTTCCCTGCAGATAATTACCAGAAGACCCAGAAACGATTTTCAACACCCGCTATACAGGGGCTCATGTACATTGAACATGCTGAAGGCATTTCTATACAACATGCTTTAAAGGGCTGTGAAAAAAAGGTCAGTAAATATTTTTTGGACGGCTATGCGTTTGTTAACGGTAAACACACCACTTTCGAATTTCAGGGCTGTTTTTATCACGGGTGTCCTGTGTGCTATAATGAGCATGACAGCAACGAGCTTACTAAATCGTCCTGCAGGCAGCTGTACCAATCTTTCCTAGTCAGGAAAAGCCGACTACAGAGACAAGGATTTACGGTCCGAGTCCTGTGGGAACACGAGTGGTGGGAAATGATTGCAAACGACGCGGGGGTCAGAGACTTTCTGATTAAAATGAAATTCCCGACTCCTTTGGACCCTCGTGACGTGCTTTACGGCAGTCGCACTAACGCCATTAAACTTTATCACAAGGTGCAGCCCGATAAAACAGTGCATTATTACGATTTCACCAGTCTGTACCCTTTTGTTAATAAAACTAAGACTTACCCTGTAGGACACCCAAAAATCATTTATGATCATTTTTGATACATCAAAAAATACTTTGGCATTGCCAAAGTTAAAGTGTACCCGCCCAGAGATTTATTTCTTCCGGTCCTGCGTGTAAAGATAAATAAAAAACTAATGTTTCCGCTATGCTACACATGCGCCTCGAACTGCCAGAAAGACATTTTCAGCCACACAGATGATGAGCGTTCCATAGAACTAGTTTTAGCTAGTGAAAAAAGTTTAGAGGATCGCTGAGATCTACGAGGTCTGGCATTTTCCGAACACAACAGATGATCCGTTCGCCCTGTACATCAAATTACACCTCAGAGATAAACAGGAGGCTTACGGTTATCCCAGTTGGTGTAAAACAGGTTCTTAAAAAATGGCTTACATAGAGGCATTTAAAAAAAAAGAAGATGTCCGCTTGCCCTCTGATAAGATAGCTGTAAACCCAGCAAAAAGACAAATTTAAAAACTGTTCCTAAACTCTTTGTGGGGTAAGTTTGGACAGCGTTCTAACTTGTCACGTACTAGCATAGTCACGGACCCTGACAAACTTTTCAAATTAGCTTTTGTGCCGTACTACGACCTCTCCGAGGTTAATTTAATCGATGACGATGTGGCCGTAGTCAATTGGCGCTATGTAAAAGAGAGCTACACACACAACAAAAACAAAAACGTTTTTATAGCCTGTTTTACAACCGATTATGCCAGATTCGAATTATACAAGCTCCTAGACAGGCTGCAGGAACGCTGTCTTTATCACGACACAGACTCTGTCATATTCATGAGTAAGGGGTCTGAATGGACTCCACCCTTGGGTGATTTTCTCAGTGAACTAACTAGTAAAATACCCGTCGATGCCCACATTACCGAGTTTGTATCCAAGGCCCAAAGACTTACGGATACAAACTCAACAACGGGAAAACCGTATTGACTGTTAAGGGTATAACCCTAAACGTCGCTAACACACGGCTTGTTAATTTTGACAGTTTAAAAGACCTTGTGTTGGATTACTCACACAACACCGACCCCGAGATGCAGAAAACAATAGGTATCGAGCAGGACGGCATTTTCTGAAATAGGAAGCGCTTGACCATAGAGACAAGACCATTGCGTAAAACGCAAAAGTGTGTCTACACAAAAAGACAGTTGACGGCTGACTTTACAACGTTGCCTTTTTCAAATTAGTCCGGCGCTACATTGGCTTACGCTTTTGCTCAGATATTTAAGTTAAACGGACGAACACCCAGAAAGCTCCAGACTGATCGGGGCTGTGAGTTTATAAACAAACCTATGAGAAGTCTTTGTGAAACCTATAAAATACATAATTGTTTAACTATAAATGCTGTTAAGGCATCGTTGGTTGAACATTTAATAGAATGCTGAAAACTAAAATGTGGCGCAATCTTAGAGAACAAAACACGTAAAGGTACATCGACAAGTTACAAGACCTGGTGTATAGTTATAACCACACATGCAACAGAACTATAAGGCGTCGACCCGTCGATGGGACAAAAGAGAACTCTTTAGCCGTTTGAAAAAATATCTACGGATATTATGCTACTATTAAAAAAGTTAAGCCCGTATTAAATATAGGTGATCACGTCAGAATTGTGCGCTATAAAGGGGGTATTCACAAAGGCGCGTAAATCAAATGGCCACTTGAACTTGCAGCTCCGCTGCTCAGCACTGAAAAAGCGACTTATCCCCTGCATCCAGCTGGTAAATACCTGCTACACTTGGGGGCCTCGACACCAGACAGGATGCCTAAGAGGAGAAAGACTGCGACGGGACCTAGGAAGATCTCGGACTTTTATTTTTCTCAGCATCATAGCCCAACGCGGGAAGGCGCGGAGTCACTGACCTCATCATTAACGTCGGAACCCACTCCACAGACGGAAAATGCAAGTGGCGACAAGTCATCCAGACGCCGGAGTGGATCAGCACCTCTGGACTCCAGATCCGGACAATCCTCTCCCAGAGATCCAGCACACTGCAGGCCCGGTGAGTCTAAAACACGTGGCGGCGGCCATCTTACCCCACCGGCACACCAAGCGAGACACAGGGTCAGGGATAGCTCTCATCGTCAGGAGCTACTCAACCATACCACATCACCCAAGGTGGCCCAAAGCTCTACACATGCAACAATTGACCCAATTATGACTCTCTGCCTGTTTCTGACAAAAAAGTAACTGAGCTTTCTTTAAAAAATATGCTACAGGCCCTTAAAGGCTCACTGTAATCCACCATGAAAGAGCTTGTTATGCCTCTCACTGCAGCTCTAGGAGAAGTGGAGTCTAGAGTCGACCATATTGAGACCAAAATGAGTGAGCTGGTCTCCTCACACAATGACCTCATAGATGCACACTATGGGATGGAATCAGAAGTCAAGGCTTTACAAATGAAAATGGCGGACCTTAAGGACAGGTCGCGCCGTAACAATGGTAAACTCAGAGGTGTTCCAGAATCTGTTCTTCCACAGGACTTACCCAACTATTTGGAATCCATTGTCAAGCTCTTGCTTCCTAATTCGCAACCAGTGGATCTCATCATAGATAGAATAAACCGGGTGGCAAAACCAAAACACCTCCCGGATTCTACACCCCGTGACGTCCTAGCTCGCATCCACTTTTTTCATGTTAAAGAAAAGCTACTTCAGATGGCCAGGAAGAACCCACAACTACCTGCACCATACCAGAACGTTACGCTATACTCAGACCTGACGGCTAAAACCTTGCAGACACGCAGGGAATTTATACAAGTTACCACTGCGTTAAAGGAACATCAGATCCTGTACCGTTGGGGGTTCCCTACTTGTCTACTTATCAAGCGCAACAATGAACTTCACATCCTCAAGTCATCAGCGGAAGATCTGCTCTTTCTCCAGAAAATGCAAATTAACATTCCGCCACCTCCTAAAAGAAGACTACCCCCACAGCCTATTAATGTGAAAGACATTATGACATCCACCTGACCTGGTGTAGCAATACAGCTGTCGTACCTAATATCAGGCGCTGATCAGTAATACTGGCTGTGACTCAAGTTGAACTGGGCCCCCCCCCCCCCCAATGTCTGTAAGTATGGTGAGCACTACTGATGAAACCACCTTTATCTATCTTGAGATGAGTCCTGCCATACTAATACCTTTGCCAATCTGGATGACATCCTCCTTGGCACTTTTGAAAGTTGGCATTTTGATTGTTCATATATGTTCCTGTTTTTCTTTTTTGTTTGCTTATATTTGCTTACCAGACTGCCATGTAACTTGTATTGTGTAGTGCTAGAGCTAATAATAGTAGCATGTGAAATGAGACGGGTTGCTCTGGTACTTACCCAGCGTCCCTTTCCGTTGTTATGGTGCTACACATAGCATCCTTAAATGTAAATGGACTTAATAGTCCATACAAACGTGCACATATGTGGTCAGAAGCACTTAAATTGAAGTGCGATGTCTTTTGCACTGTGGAAACACACATTGCACCTAAGGATGCCCACCTTATCAGACATCATAAATTTCCTGGAAGTTTACCAGTCTCATTTTGCAAATAAGTTCAGAGGTGTATTAATTGCTATCAAAGACACAATCGCATTTAAACTGATTGACCAGATAGTGGACTCCAATAGACGCTACGTAATAATAGTTTGTTCTAGTAACAATATTATATATACTCTAGCTCCAATTTATGCTCCAAATAGCAGACAGGTTAGATTCTGCGGGAGAGTGTTCACACTCAGACAAGGGCGACTTCTTGTATTGGGCGATTTTAATACAGTCCTTAACTCACAACTAAATTCCTCTTCAGGATGCAGAAGAGGGCCTTTTTTGTCTTTAGGTCAGCTCATTTGGTCAGAAGGCCTTTATGATGTCTGGAGAACGCTAAATGAATCCGAAAGAGATTACTCTTTCTTCTCCCCGGCACATAACAGCTATTCTAGAATTGATTTAATATTGGTGGATAGGGACACTCTCTTACAGACTAAGACTACCTCTATTGGCGACATCTCGTGGTCAGACCACGCTCCCGTTACGATTGCACTGGAGGAATTGCACCAAACCTCTCCAGCCTCTATTTGGCGGTGCAACTCTTACCTGTTTTTGCACCCAATCCACAAACGCACAATTAAGCAAGATGTAAAACTATATTTTGATTTGAATACTGGGTCGGTAGATAATCCATATAGTCTTTGAAATTCTCATAAAGCAGTTATTAGAGGCTCGATTCTAAAACTCAGCCATATAATTAAGAAACAGAGAAACCATTAGGCCCAATCCTTGCTCCAAGATATTAGAAAATTAGAGTCCCTAAATAAGGCCTCACAAACACAGTCCCATGGGCTTCAGCTGCAACTACTTCGCCAACAGCTTAGAGAACATTTGTTAGAGGATTATAATAAAAACCTGTTTCACACCAAAGCGAGATATTACTCACAAAATAACAAGGCGGGTAAATTGCTAGCCAGGCGACTCAAGGCGCAGGCGCAAAAATCTTGCATACCATATCTCACTGATCCCAACACCGCGACTAAAGTCACCCATCTGAACAAAATTGCTGAACAATTCCAGCAATATTACGCTTCTCTTTATGACTTGGAAAAAGATCCCTTTACGACACACCTGTCCACTTCGGACATAAATTCTTTTTACAACAGGCTAACCTTCCATCACTGTCTGCGACACAGTTGGAAAAACTAAATGCTAGCATATCTGTAATAGAGGTCACCACCGCCATACGGAGCCTTCCATCAAACAAATCCCCTGGACCTGATGGTCTGCCGGGAGAATACTATAAAGTGTATATGTCCCACCTCTCCCCTGTTTTACGTGCAGTATGTCAAAAAGCAATGTCTACCGGTTCTCTTCCTAAGGAGAACCAGGAAGCATTAATAGTCACCTTGCCCAAACCCGGGAAGACCCCAGATCAACCACAAAACTTCCGCCCAATATCACTCCTCAATACGCATTTGAAAATCTACGCTAAAATATTAGCCAAGAGATTAGCACCCCTCCTCACAGGATTAATCCATGAGGATCAAGTGGGCTTCATTAAAAGCAGACAGGCCTATGAGAATACCGGGAGGGGGATAAACATTTTACATTATGCGAATACACATAAGCTGCCAGCCCGGCTGGTGTCCCTGGACGCCAAAAAGGTGTTTGAACGCATCGGATGGTCTTATGCTTTTTCGGTTCTTGAAAAAGTTGGAATCACTGGGGATTAGTGTTGAGCGAACAGTTCGAGCATAGTTCATTTTCAAAAAAGTTCGGGTTCGTTGTTCGGCGATTACTTCCTGCTTTCTGAAGGGCTGCACAGCAGCCAATCAGCTAGCGTTTTACTTCTTGCCCTAAGAGCCCATCACAGCCATGCCTACTAATGGCATGGCTGTGATTGGCCAAGTGCAGCATGTGACCCAGCCTCTATTTAAGCTGGAGTCACGTAGCGCCGCACGTCACACTGCTCTGATTAGTGTAGGGAGAGGACGCAGCTGCTGTGAGGGTGAGATTAGGCAGGGAAAAGTCAGCAACAGCACCTAATGAACTAATCGATCTACAGCTGTGAATGATTGAACTTCTGCTAGTTACTTGCTCACTGGTTTTTAGGGTCACAGAGCGTTTTTCTGTCACTTATTTTCTGGGGTGATCTGTCTCCTTTTGTGACTTGTGGTGCACCAGAACAAGCTGCCTCCAAGTCCATCAATCCATCAATACTAGTTTTTTTTTTTTGCTATATCCTACATCAGGGGCTTGGCTGTGCTAATTGTCACCCATAGAAACTCAGGATAGCAATTTCTATATTTTATTAAGGGATTAAATACAATTGCCCAAATACCAATCCCCTAAATCTGGTGTTCCAGCTTTGGCTATCCAAGTATAACACTGTCTGCTGTCTGGCAAAGGATAGATTATTTTCTGTGGTGAATTTCAATTGCCAAAATAGCAATAACATAAATCAGTGGTTTGAGCTGTGGCTGGCCAAGTTTCATAGTGTCCTGCAAAGGATATATTTTGTTCTGGGGTGAAATTCAATTGCCAAAATAGCAATACCCTGAATCTGGTGTTCCAGCTGTTGCAGGCCAAGTTTCCTAGTGTCCGCAAAAACATATATTTTGTTCTGGGGTGAAATTCAATTGCCAAAATAGCAATACCATAAATCAGTGGTTTCAGCTGTGGCTGGCCAAGTTTCATAGTGTCCGCAAAAACATATATTTTGTTCTGGGGTGAAATTCAATTGCCAAAATAGCAATACCATAAATCAGTGGTTTCAGCTGTGGCTGGCCAAGATTTAAAGTGTCCGCAAAAACATATATTTTGTTGTGGAGTGAAATTCAATTGCCAAAATAGCAATACCATAATCTGGTGTCAGCTATGGCTGGCCAAGATTCATAGTGTCCGCAAAAACATATATTTTGTTGTGGAGTGAAATTCAATTGCCAAAATAGCAATACCATGAATCTGGTGTCTCAGCAGTTGCAGGCCAAGTTTCATAGTGTCCTCAAAAACATATATTTTGTTCTGGGGTGAAATTCATTTGCCAAAATAGCAATACCATAAATCAGTGGTTTCATCTGTGGCTGGCCAAGATTTATAGTGTCCGCAAAAACACATATTTTGTTGTGGGGTGAAATTCAATTGCCAAAATAGCAATACCATAAATCAGTGGTTTCAGCTATGGCTGGCCAAGATTCATAGTGTCCGCAAAAACATATATTTTGTTGTGGGGTGAAATTCAATTGCCAAAATAGCAATACCCTGAATCTGGTGTCTCAGCAGTTGCAGGCCAAGTTTCATAGTGTCCGCAAAAACATATATTTTGTTCTGGGGTGAAATTCAATTGCCAAAATAGCAATACCATAAATCAGTGGTTTCAGCTGTGGCTGGGAAAGTATAATAGTGTCCGCCAAAACATATTTTGTTCTGGGGTGAAATTCAATTGCCAAATTAGCAATACCCTGAATCTGGTGTCCCAGCTGTTGCTGGCCAAGTTTCATAGTGTCCGCAAAAACATATATTTTGTTGTGGAGTGAAATTCAATTGCCAAATAGCAATACCCTGAATCTGGTGTCCCAGCTGTTTCAGGCCAAGTTTAATAGTGTCCGCAAAAACATATATTTTGTTCTGGGGTGAAATTCAATTGCCAAAATAGCTATACCATAAATCAGTGGTTTCAGCTGTGGCAGGCCAAGATTCATAGTGTCCGCAAAAACATATATTTTGTTCTGGGGTGAAATTCAATTGCCAAAATAGCAATACCATAAATCAGTGGTTTCAGCTGTGGCTGGCCAAGATTCATAGTGTCCACAAAAACATATATTTTGTTGTGGAGTGAAATTCAATTGCCAAAATAGCAATACCCTGAATCTGGTGTCCCAGCTGTTGCAGGCCAAGTTTCATAGTGTCCGCAAAAACATATATTTTGTTCTGGGGTGAAATTCAATTGCCAAAATAGCAATACCATAAATCAGTGGTTTCAGCTGTGGCTGGCCAAGTTTCATAGTGTCCGCAAAAACATATATTTAGTCCTGGGGTGAAATTCAATTGCCAAAATAGCAATACCATAAATCAGTGGTTTCAGCTGTGGCTGGGAAAGTATAATAGTGTCCGCCAAAACATATTTTGTTCTGGGGTGAAATTCAATTGCCAAATTAGCAATACCCTGAATCTGGTGTCCCAGCTGTTGCTGGCCAAGTTTCATAGTGTCCGCAAAAACATATATTTTGTTGTGGAGTGAAATTCAATTGCCAAATAGCAATACCCTGAATCTGGTGTCCCAGCTGTTTCAGGCCAAGTTTAATAGTGTCCGCAAAAACATATATTTTGTTCTGGGGTGAAATTCAATTGCCAAAATAGCTATACCATAAATCAGTGGTTTCAGCTTTGGCAGGCCAAGATTCATAGTGTCCGCAAAAACATATATTTTGTTCTGGGGTGAAATTCAATTTCCAAAATAGCAATACCATAAATCAGTGGTTTCAGCTGTGGCTGGCCAAGATTCATAGTGTCCACAAAAACATATATTTTGTTGTGGAGTGAAATTCAATTGCCAAAATAGCAATACCCTGAATCTGGTGTCCCAGCTGTTGCAGGCCAAGTTTCATAGTGTCCGCAAAAACATATATTTTGTTCTGGGGTGAAATTCAATTTCCAAAATAGCAATACCCTGAATCTGGTGTCCCAGCTGTTCAGGCCAAGTTTTATAGTGTCCGCAAAAACATATATTTTGTTCTGGGGTGAAATTCAATTGTCAAAATAGCAATACCCTGAATCTGGTGTCCCAGCTGTTGCAGGCCAAGTTTAATAGTGTCCGCAAAAACATATATTTTGTTCTGGGGTGAAATTCAATTGCCAAAATAGCAATACCATAAATCAGTGGTTTCAGCTGTGGCTGGCCAAGTTTCATAGTGTCCGCAAAAACATATATTTAGTCCTGGGGTGAAATTCAATTGCCAAAATAGCAATACCATAAATCAGTGGTTTCAGCTGTGGCTGGGAAAGTATAATAGTGTCCGCCAAAACATATTTTGTTCTGGGGTGAAATTCAATTGCCAAATTAGCAATACCCTGAATCCGGTGTTCGAGCTGTTGCAGGCCAAGTGTAAATCTGTCCATAAAAGGATACCTTTCATCCAGGGCCTAAATACTAGCCCTAAAAGAGATATTCCCCTAAATCAGTGGTTACTGCTGTAACTGGATTATTGTAATATGCTACATAAATAAATAGGCAGATAGTGTTAGGTGCCTGTAAAAAAAGGCCTGAATTTGAAATCAATACATTGGGCCAAATATATTTTTTCTTATTGTGGTGCTTGGTGAATGGTAACAATGAGGAAAACATCTAGTAAGGGACGCGGACTCGGTCATGGTGGTGTTAGTGTACCCTCTGGTGCTGGGAGAGGACGTGGCCATTCTGCCACAGCCACACGTCCTAGTGAACCAACTACCTCAGGTTCCAGTACCCGCCAGACTTTACAGCGATATTTGGTGGGGCCCAATGCTGTTCTAAGGATGGTAAGGCCTGAGCAGGTACAGGCGCTAGTCAATTGGGTGGCCGACAGTGGATCCATCACAACATTATCTCCCACCCAGTCTTCCGCAGAAAGCGCACAGGTGGCACCTGAAAACCAAGCCCATCAGTCTGTCACATCACCCCCATGCATATCAGGGAAACTGTCTGAGCCTCAAGTTATGCAGCAGTCTCTTATGCTGTTTGAAGACTCTGCTGGCAGGGTTTCCCAAGGGAATCCACCTAGCCCTTCCCCAGTGGTGGAAGACTTAGAATGCACTGATGCCCAACCACTGATGTTTCCTGATGATAAGGACATGGGAATACCAACTCATCGGAGTCCGCACGTCTCTGATGATGACGAAACACAGGTGCCAACTGCTGCGTCTTTCTGCAGTGTGCAGACAGAACAGGAGGTCAGGGAGGAAGACTGTGTGGAAGACGATGCAGGGGACGATGAGGTCCTAGACCCTACATGGAATGAAGGTCGTGCCACTGACTTTCATAGTTCAGAGGAAGAGGCAGTGGTGAGACCGAGCCAACAGCGTAGCAATAGAGAGAGCAGGGGGCAAAAGCAGAACAGCCGCATCCAAGAGAGTTCGCCTGCTACTGGCCATCGCCACCAGGGACCGAGCACCCCAAAGGCAGCTTCAAGGAGTTCCCTGGCATGGCACTTCTTTAATAAATGTGCTGACGACAAGACCCGAGTGGTTTGCACGCTGTGCCATCAGAGCCTGAAGCGAGGCATTAACGTTCTGAAGCTTAGCACAACCTGCATGACAAGGCATCTACATGCAAAGCATGAACTACAGTGGAGTAAACACCTTAAAAGCAAGGAACTCACTCTGGCTCCCCCTGCTCCCTCGGCCTCTTCCTCCGCCTCGGGAGGAATGTTGGCACCTGCCGCCCACCAAACAGAGGATGTGCCACCGACAACACCACCTGCGTCACCAAGCATCTCCACCATGTCACACGGCAGCGTTCAGCTCTCCATCTCACAAACCTTGGAGAGAAAGCGTAAATTCCCACCTAGCCACCCTCGAGCCCTGGGCCTGAATGCCCCTCCTCCTACTCAGCTTTCTCCTCCTCTGCTTCCACCAGCTCATCCAGTCAGCCACACACCTTCACCACCAACTTCAGCACAGCCCGGAGTAAACATCAGCAGGCCATTCTGAAACTCATATGTTTGGGGGACAGGCCCCACACCGCGCAGGAGTTGTGGCGGGGTATTGAACAACAGACCGACGCGTGGTTTCTGCCGGTGGGCCTCAAGCCCGGCCTGGTGGTGTGCGATAATGGGCGAAATATCGTCGCAGCTCTGGGACTAGCCGGTTTGACGCACATCCCTTGCCTGGCGCATGTGCTGAATTTGGTGGTGCAGAAGTTCATTCACAACTACCCCGACATGTCAGAGCTGCTGCATAAAGTGCGGGCCGTCTGTGCGCGATTCCGGCGTTCACATCCTGCCGCTGCTCGCCTGTTTGCGCTACAGCGGAACATCGGCCTTCCCGCTCACCGCCTCATATGCGACGTGCCCACCAGGTGTAACTCTACCTTGCACATGCTGGAGAGACTGTGCGAGCAGCAGCAGGCTATAGTGGAGTTTCAGCTGCAGCACGCACACGTCAGTCGCACTGCGGATCAGCACCACTTCACCACCAATGATTGGGCCTCCATGCAAGACCTGTGTGCCCTTTTGCGCTGTTTCTAGTTCTCCACCAACATGGCCAGTGGCGATGACACCGTTATAAGCGTTACCATAACACTTCTATGTCTCCTTGATAAAACGCTTAGGGCGATGATGGAAGAGGAGGTGGCCCAGGAGGAGGAGGAGGATGAGGGGTCATTTTTAGAACTTTTAGGCCAGTCTGTTAGAAGTGGCTCAGAGGGAGGTTTTTTGCAACGGCAGAGGCCAGGTACAAATGTGGCCAGCCAGGGCCCACTACTGGAGGACGAGGAGGATGAGGAGGAGGTGGAGGAGGATGAGGATGAAGCAGGTTCACAGCGGGGTGGCACCCGACACAGCTCAGGCCCATCACTGGTGCATGACGGGGGGGATATGGAGGACGATGACGATACGCCTCCCACAGAGGACAGCTTGTCCTTACCTCTGGGGAGCCTGGCACACATGAGCGACTACATGCAACGACAGCAGAGTTGCCCACATTTTAACGTGTGCCGACTACTGGGTTGCCACCCTGCTGGATCCCCGGTACAAAGATAATGTGCCCACCTTACTTCCTGCACTGGAGCGTGATAGGAATATGCGCGAGTTGAAGCGCACGCTGGTAGACGCGCTCCTGAGAGCATTCCCAAATGTCACAGGGGAACATGTGGAAGCCCAAGGCGAAGGCAGAGGATTAGCTAGAGGTCGCCAACACAGCTGTGTCACAGCCAGCTCCGCTGAGGGCAGGGTTAGCATGCTATAAATGTGGAAAAGTTTTGTCTCCACGCCACAGCTAACTGCACCACCACCTAATACGGAACGTGTTAGCAGGAGACAGCATTTCACTAACATGGTTGAACAGTACGTCTGCACACCCCTCCACGCACTGACTGATGGTTCGGCCCCATTCAACTTCTGGGTCTCGAAATTGTCCACGTGGCCAGAGTTAGCATTTTATACCTTGGAGGTGCTGGCCTGCCCGGCGGCCAGCATTTTGTCTCAACGTGTATTCAGCACGGCAGGGGGCGTCATTACTGACAAACGCAGCCGACTGTCCACAGCCAACGTGGACAAGCTGACGTTCATAAAAATGAACCAGGCATGGATCCCACAGGACCTGTGCCTCCCTTGTGCAGAATAGACATTTATAACTGCCTCCCCCTCAACCATGTATTCTTGTACTCTGAGGCACTTCTTTATTGAATCCTCATTTTTTTAACTTTACCATGGTCTTGCGGTGCAACCCAAAGTTGAATGAACCTCTCCTCTGTCTGGGTGGTGGGGCCGAAATAACTGAAAGTGGCCTTCTCCGGTGGTGGATGATATGACGCATGATTCCTTGCTGTGGGACCTCTCTTCTCTGTCTGGGTGGTGGGGCCAAAATAACAGAAAGTGGCCTTCTCCGGTGGTGGGTTATATGACGCATGATTCCTTGCTGTGGGACCTCTCTCCTCTGTCTGGGTGCTGGGGCCGAAATAATTGAAAGTGGCATTCTCCGGTGGTGGGTGATATGACGCATGATAACTTGCTGTGGGACCTCTCTCCTCTGTCTGGGTGGTGGGGCATAAATAACTGAAATTGGCCTTCTCCGGTGGTGGGTGATATGACGCATGATTCCTTGCTGTGGGACCTCTCTCCTCTGTCTGGGTGCTGGGGCCGAAATAACTGAAAGTGGCCTTCTCCGGTGGTGGGTGATATGACGCATGATTCCTTGATGTAGGACCTCTCTCCTCTGTCTGGGTGCTGGGGCCGAAATAACTGAAAGTGGCCTTCTCCGGTGGTGGGTGATATGACGCATGATTCCTTGCTGTGGGACCTCTCTCCTCTGTCTGGGTGGTGGGGCATAAATAACTGAAGTGGCCTTCTCCAGTGGTGGGTGATATGACGCATGATTCCTTGCTGTGGGACCTCTCTCCTCTGTGTGGGTGGTGGGGCATAAATAAATGAAAGTGGCCTTCTCCAGTGGTGGGTGATATGACGCATGATTCCTTGCTGTGGGACCTCTCTCCTCTGTCTGGGTGCTGGGTCCAAAATAACTGAAAGTGGCCTTCTCAAGTGGTGGGTGAAATGACGCATGATTCCTTGCTGTGGGACCTCTCTCCTCTGTCTGGGTGCTGGGGCAGAAATAACTGAAAGTGGCCTTCTCCAGTGGTGGGTGATATGACGCATGATTCCTTGCTGTGGGACCTCTCTCCTCTGTCTGGGTGCTGGGCCGAAATAACTGAAAGTGGCCTTGTCCGGGGGTGGGTGATATGACGCATGATTCCTTGCTGTGGGACCTCTCTCCTCTGTCTGGGTGGTGGGGTATAAATAAATGAAAGTGGCCTTCTCCGGTGGTGGGTGATATGACTCATGATTCCTTGCTGTGGGACCTCTCTCCTCTGTCTGGGTGCTGGGGCCGAAATAACTGAAAGTGGCCTTCTCCGGTGGTGGGTGATATGACGCATGATTCCTTGTTGTGGGACCTCTCTCCTCTGTCTGGGTGCTGGGGCCGAAATAACTGAAAGTGGCCTTCTCCGGTGGTGGGTGATATGACGCATGATTCCTTGCTGTGGGACCTCTCTTCTCTGTCTGGGTGGTGGGGCATAAATAAATGAAAGTGGCCTTCTCCGGTGGTGGGTGATATGACGCATGATTCCTTGCTGTGGGACCTCTCTTCTGTCTGGGTGCTGGGGCCGAAATAACTGAAAGTGGCCTTCTCTGGTGGTGGGTGATATGACGCATGATTCCTTGATGTGGGACCTCTCTCCTCTGTCTGGGAGCTGGGCCGAAATAACTGAAAGTGGCCTTCTCCGGGGGTGCGTGATATGACGCATGATTCCTTGCTGTGGGACCTCTCTCCTCTGTCTGGGTGGTGGGGCATAAATAAATGAAAGTGGCCTTCTCCGGTGGTGGGTGATATGACGCATGATTCCTTGCTGTGGGACCTCTCTCCTCTGTCTGGGTGCTGGGGCCGAAATAACTGAAAGTGGCCTTCTCCGGTGGTGGGTGATATGACGCATGATTCCTTGTTGTGGGACCTCTCTCCTCTGTCTGGGTGCTGGGGCCGAAATAACTGAAAGTGGCCTTCTCCGGTGGTGGGTGATATGACGCATGATTCCTTGCTGTGGGACCTCTCTTCTCTGTCTGGGTGGTGGGGCATAAATAAATGAAAGTGGCCTTCTCCGGTGGTGGGTGATATGAAGCATGATTCCTTGCTGTGGGACCTCTCTCTTCTGTCTGGGTGCTGGGGCCGAAATAACTGAAAGTGGCCTTCTCTGGTGGTGGGTGATATGACGCATGATTCCTTGATGTGGGACCTCTCTCCTCTGTCTGGGAGCTGGGCCGAAATAACTGAAAGTGGCCTTCTCCGGGGGTGCGTGATATGACGCATGATTCCTTGCTGTGGGACCTCTCTCCTCTGTCTGGGTGCTGGGCCGAAATAACTGAAAGTTGCCTTCTCCAGTGGTGGGTGATATGACGCATGATTCCTTGCTGTGGGACCTCTCTCCTCTGTCTGGGTGCTGGGGCCGAAATAACTGAAAGTGGACTTCTCCAGTGGTGGGTGATATGACGCATGATTCCTTGCTGTAGGACCTCTCTCCTCTGTCTGGGTGCTGGGGCCGAAATAACTGAAAGTGGCCTTCTCCAGTGGTGAGTGATATGACGTATGATTCCTTGCTGTGGGACCTCTATCCTCGGTCTGGGTGCTGGGCCGAAATAACTTAAAGTGGCCTTCTCCAGTGGTGGGTGAAATTACGCATTATTCCTTGCTGTGGGACCTCTCTCCTCTGTCTGGGTGGTGGGGCATAAATAACTGAAAGTGGTCTTCTCCAGTGGTGGGTGATATGACGCATGATTCCTTGCTGTGGGACCTCTCTCCTCTGTCTAGGTGCTGGGCCGAAATAACTGAAAGTGGCCTTCTCAAGTGGTGGGTGAAATGACGCATGAATCCTTGCTGTGGGACCTCTCTCCTCTGTCTGGGTGCTGGGCCGAAATAACTGAAAGTGGCCTTCTCCGGGGGTGCGTGATATGACGCATGATTCCTTGCTGTGGGACCTCTCTCCTCTGTCTGGGTGGTGGGGCATAAATAACTGAAAGTGGCCTTCTCCGGTGGTGGGTGATATGACGCATGATTCCTTGCTGTGGGACCTCTCTCCTCTGTCTGGGTGCTGGGGCCGAAATAACTGAAAGTGGCCTTCTCCGGTGGTGGGTGATATGACGCATGATTCCTTGCTGTGGGACCTCTCTCCTCTGTCTGGGTGCTGGGGCCGAAATAACTGAAAGTGGCCTTCTCCGGTGGTGGGTGATATGACGCATGATTCCTTGATGTGGGACCTCTCTCCTCTGTCTGGGTGCTGGGGCCAGAAATAACTGAAAGTGGCCTTCTCCAGTGGTGGGTGAAATTACGCATGATTCCTTGCTGTGGGACCTCTCTCCTCTGTCTGGGTGCTGGGCCGAAATAACTGAAAGTGGCCTTCTCCAGTGGTGGGTGATATGACGCATGATTCCTTGCTGTGGGACCTCTCCTCTGTCTGGGTGCTGGGCCGAAATAACTGAAAGTGGCCTTCTCCGATGGTGGGTGATATGACGCATGATTCCTTGCTGTGGGACCTCTCTCCTCTGTCTGGGTGCTGTGTCAGAAATAACTGAAAGTGGCCTTCTCTAGTGGTGGGTGAAATGACGCATGATTCCTTGCTGTGGGACCTCTCTCCTCTGTCTGGGTGCTGGGCCGAAAGAACTGAAAGTGGCCTTCTCCGGTGGTGGGTGATATGACGCATGATTCCTTGCTGTGGGACCTCTCTCCTCTGTCTGGGTGCTGGGGCCGAAATAACTGAAAGTGGCCTTCTCCGGTGGTGGGTGATATGACGCATGATTCCTTGATGTGGGACTCTCTCCTCTGTCTGGGTGCTGGGGCTGAAATAACTGAAAGTGGCCTTCTCCGGTGGTGGGTGAAATTACGCATGATTCCTTGCTGTGGGACCTCTCTCCTCTGTCTGGGTGCTGGGCCGAAATAACTGAAAGTGGCCTTCTCCAGTGGTGGGTGATATGACGCATGATTCCTTGCTGTGGGACCTCTCTCCTCTGTCTGGGTGCTGGGCCGAAATAACTGAAAGTGGCCTTCTCCAGTGGTGGGTGATATGATGCATGATTCCTTGATGTGGGACCTCTCTTCTCTGTCTGGGTGCTGGGTCCGAAATAACTGAAAGTGGCCTTCTCTAGTGGTGGGTGAAATGACGCATGATTCCTTGCTGTGGGACCTCTCTCCTCTGTCTGGGTGCTGGGCCGAAATAACTGAAAGTGGCCTTCTCCGGGGGTGGGTGATATGACGCATGATTCCTTGCTGTGGGACCTCTCTCCTCTGTCTGGGTGGTGGGGCATAAATAACTGAAAGTGGCCTTCTCTGGTGGTGGGTGATATGACGCATGATTCCTTGCTGTGGGACCTCTCTCCTCTGTCTGGGTGCTGGGTCCGAAATAACTGAAAGTGGCCTTCTCTAGTGGTGGGTGAAATGACGCATGAATCCTTGCTGTGGGACCTCTCTCCTCTGTCTGGGTGCTGGGCCGAAATAACTGAAAGTGGCCTTCTCCGGGGGTGCGTGATATGACGCATGATTCCTTGCTGTGGGACCTCTCTCCTCTGTCTGTGTGGTGGGGCATAAATAACTGAAAGTGGCCTTCTCCGGTGGTGGGTGATATGACGCATGATTCCTTGCTGTGGGACCTCTCTCCTCTGTCTGGGTGCTGGGGCCGAAATAACTGAAAGTGGCCTTCTCTAGTGGTGGGTGAAATGACGCATGATTCCTTGCTGTGGGACCTCTCTCCTCTGTCTGGGTGCTGGGCCGAAATTACTGAAAGTGGCCTTCTCCAGTGGTGGGTGATATGATGAATGATTCCTTGATGTGGGACCTCTCTCCTCTGTCTGGGTGCTGGGTCCGAAATAACTGAAAGTGGCCTTCTCTAGTGGTGGGTGAAATGACGCATGATTCCTTGCTGTGGGACCTCTCTCCTCTGTCTGGGTGGTGGGGCATAAATAACTGAAAGTGGCCTTCTCCAGTGGTGGGTGATATGACGCATGATTCCTTGCTGTGGGACCTCTCTCCTCTGTCTGGGTGCTGGGCCGAAATAACTGAAAGTGGCCTTCTCCGGGGGTTGGTGATATGACGCATGATTCCTTGCTGTGGGACCTCTCTCCTCTGTCTGGGTGGTGGGGCATAAATAACTAAAAGTGGCCTTCTCCGGTGGTGGGTGATATGACGCATGATTCCTTGCTGTGGGACCTCTCTCCTCTGTCTGGGTGCTGTGTCCGAAATAACTAAAAGTGGCCTTCTCTAGTGGTGGGTGAAATGACGCATGAATCCTTGCTGTGGGACCTCTCTCCTCTGTCTGGGTGCTGAGCCGAAATAACTGAAAGTGGCCTTCTCCGGGGGTGCGTGATATGACGCATGATTCCTTGCTGTGGGACCTCTCTCCTCTGTCTGGGTGCTGGGCCGAAATAACTGAAAGTGGCCTTCTCCAGTGGTGGGTGAAATTACGCATGATTCCTTGCTGTGGGACCTCTCTCCTCTGTCTGGGTGCTGGGCCGAAATAACTGAAAGTGGCCTTCTCCAGTGGTGGGTGATATGACGCATGATTCCTTGCTGTGGGACCTCTCTCCTCTGTCTGGGTGCTGGGCAGAAATAACTGAAAGTGGCCTTCTCCGGTGGTGGGTGATATGACGCATGATTCCTTGCTGTGGGACCTCTCTCCTCTGTCTGGGTGCTGTGTCCGAAATAACTGAAAGTGGCCTTCTCTAGTGGTGGGTGAAATGACGCATGATTCCTTGCTGTGGGACCTCTCTCCTCTTTCTGGGTGCTGGGCCGAAATAACTGAAAGTGGCCTTCTCCGGGGGTGGATGATATGACTCATGATTCCTTGCTGTGGGAACTCTCTCCTCTGTCTGGGTGGTGGGGCATAAATAACTGAAAGTGGCCTTCTCCGGTGGTGGGTGATATGACGCATGATTCCTTTCTGTGGGACATCTCTCCTCTGTCTGGGTGCTGGGGCCGAAATAACTGAAAGTGGCCTTCTTCAGTGGTGGGTGATATGACGCATGATTCCTTGCTGTGGGACCTCTCTCCTCTGTCTGGGTTCTGGGCCGAAATAACTGAAAGTGGCCTTCTCCAGTGGTGGGTGATATGATGCATGATTCCTTGACGTGGGACCTCTCTCCTCTGTCTGGGTGCTGGGTCCGAAATAACTGAAAGTGGCCTTCTCTAGTGGTGGGTGAAATGACGCATGATTCCTTGCTGTGTGACCTCTCTCCTCTGTCTGGATGCTGGGGCAGAAAGAACTGAAAGTGGCCTTCTCCAGTGGTGGGTGATATGACGCATGATTCCTTGACGTGGGACCTCTCTCCTCTGTCTGGGTGCTGGGTCCGAAATAACTGAAAGTGGCCTTCTCTAGTGGTGGGTGAAATGACGCATGATTCCTTGCTGTGGGACCTCTCTCCTCTTTCTGGGTGCTGGGCCGAAATAACTGAAAGTGGCCTTCTCCGGGGGTGGATGATATGACGCATGATTCCTTGCTGTGGGAACTCTCTCCTCTGTCTGGGTGGTGGGGCATAAATAACTGAAAGTGGACTTCTCCGGTGGTGGGTGATATGACGCATGATTCCTTTCTGTGGGACATCTCTCCTCTGTCTGGGTGCTGGGGCCGAAATAACTGAAAGTGGCCTTCTCCAGTGGTGGGTGATATGACGCATGATTCCCTTGCTGTGGGACCTCTCTCCTCTGTCTGGGTTCTGGGCATAAATAACTGAAAGTGGCCTTCTCAGTGGTGGGTGATATGATGCATGATTCCTTGACGTGGGACCTCTCTCCTCTGTCTGGGTGCTGGGCAGAAATAACTGAAAGTGGCCTTCTCCGGGGTGGATGATATGACGCATGATTCCTTGCTGTGGGAACTCTCTCCTCTGTCTGGGTGGTGGGGCATAAATAACTGAAAGTGGCCTTCTCCGGTGGTGGGTGATATGACGATGATTCCTTTCTGTGGGACATCTCTCCTCTGTCTGGGTGCTGGGGCCGAAATAACTGAAAGTGGCCTTCTTCAGTGGTGGGTGATATGACGCATGATTCCTTGCTGTGGGACCTCTCTCCTCTGTCTGGGTTCTGGGCCGAAATAACTGAAAGTGGCCTTCTCCAGTGGTGGGTGATATGATGCCATGATTCCTTGACGTGGGACCTCTCTCCTCTGTCTGGGTGCTGGGTCTGAAATAACTGAAAGTGGCCTTCTCTAGTGGTGGGTGAAATGGCGCATGATTCCTTGCTGTGGGACCTCTCTCTCTGTCTGGGTGCTGGGGCAGAAATAACTGAAAGTGGCCTTCTCCAGTGGTGGGTGATATGACGCATGATTCCTTGCTGTGGGACCTCTCTCCTCTGTCTGGGTGCTGGGCATGAAATAACTGAAAGTGGCCTTCTCCGGTGTGCGTGACATGACGCATGATTCCTTGCTGTGGGACCTCTCTCTCTGTCTGGGTGCAGGGCCAGAAATAACTGAAAGTGGCCTTCTCCAGTGGTGGGTGATATGACGCATGATTCCTTGCTGTGGGACCTCTCTCCTCTGTCTGGGTGCTGGGCGAAATAACTGAAAGTGGCCTTCTCCGGTGGTGGGTGATATGACGCATGATTCCTTGCTGTGGGACCTCTCTCCTCTGTCTGGGTGCTGTGTCCAGAAATAACTGAAAGTGGCCTTCTCTAGTGGTGGGTGAAATGGCGCATGATTCCTTGCTGTGGGACCTCTCTCCTCTTTCTGGGTGCTGGGCGAAATAACTGAAAGTGGCCTTCTCCGGGGGTGGATGGTATGACGCATGATTCCTTGCTGTAGGAACTCTCTCCTCTGTCTGGGTGGTGGGGCATAAATAACTGAAAGTGGACTTCTCCGGTGGTGGGTGATATGACGCATGATTCCTTTCTGTGGGACATCTCTCCTCTGTCTGGGTGCTGGGGCCGAAATAACTGAAAGTGGCCTTCTTCTGTGGTGGGTGATATGACGCATGATTCCTTGCTGTGGGACCTCTCTCCTCTGTCTGGGTTCTGGGCCGAAATAACTGAAAGTGGCCTTCTCCAGTGGTGGGTGATATGATGCATGATTCCTTGACGTGGGACCTCTCTCCTCTGTCTGGGTGCTGGGTCCGAAATAACTGAAAGTGGCCTTCTCTAGTGGTGGGTGAAATGACGCATGATTCCTTGCTGTGGGACCTCTCTCCTCTGTCTGGGTGCTGGGGCAGAAATAACTGAAAGTTGCCTTCTCCAGTGGAGGGTGATATGACGCATGATTCCTTGCTGTGGGACCTCTCTCCTCTGTCTGGGTGCTGGGCCGAAATAACTGAAAGTGGCCTTGTCGGGGTGTGTGATATGGCGCATGATTCCTTGCTGTGGGACCTCTCTCCTCTGTCTGGGTGGTGGGGCATAAATAAATGAAAGTGGCCTTCTCCGGTGGTGGGTGATATGACGCATGATTCCTTGCTGTGGGACCTCTCTTCTCTGTCTGGGTGGAGGGGCATAAATAAATGAAAGTGGCCTTCTCCGGTGGTGGGTGATATGACGCATGATTCCTTGCTGTGGGACCTCTCTTCTCTGTCTGGGTGGTGGGGCATAAATAAATGAAAGTGGCCTTCTCCGGTGGTGGGTGATATGACGCATGATTCCTTGCTGTGGGACCTCTCCTCTGTCTGGGTGCTGGGGCCAAAATAACTGAAAGTGGCCTTCTCCGGTGGTGGGTGATATGACGCATGATTCCTTGATGTGGGACCTCTCTCCTCTGTCTGGGTGCTGGGCCGAAATAACTGAAAGTGGCCTTCTCCGGGGGTGCGTGATATGACGCATGATTCCTTGCTGTGGGACCTCTCTCCTCTGTCTGGGTGCTGGGCCGAAATAACTGAAAGTTGCCTTCTCCAGTGGTGGGTGATATGACGCATGATTCCTTGCTATGGGACCTCTCTCCTCTGTCTGGGTGCTTGGCCGAAATAACTGAAAGTGGCCTTCTCCGGGGGTGCGTGATATGACGCATGATTCCTTGCTGTGGGACCTCTCTCCTCTGTCTGGGTGCTGGGCCGAAATAACTGAAAGTGGCCTTCTCCAGTGGTGGGTGATATGACGCATGATTCCTTGCTGTGGGACCTCTCTCCTCTGTCTGGGTGCTGGGGCAGAAATAACTGAAAGTGGCCTTCTCCGGTGGTGGGTGATATGACGCATGATTCCTTGCTGTGGGACCTCTCTCCTCTGTCTGGGTGCTGGGTCAGAAATAACTGAAAGTGGCCTTCTCAGTGGTGGGTGATATGACGCATGATTCCTTGCTGTGGGACCTCTCTCCTCTGTCTGGGTGCTGGGCCGAAATAACTGAAAGTGGCCTTCTCTGGGGGTGGATGATATGACGCATGATTTCCTTGCTGTGGGAACTCTCTCCTCTGTCTGGGTGCTGGGGCGAAATAACTGAAAGTGGCCTTCTCCAGTGGTGGGTGATATGACGCATGATTCCTTGCTGTGGGACATCTCTCCTCTGTCTGGGTGCTGGGGCCGAAAATAACTGAAAGTGGCCTTCTTCAGTGGTGGGTGATATGACGCATGATTCCTTGCTGTGGGACCTCTCTCCTCTGTCTGGGTGCTGGGCCGAAATAACTGAAAGTGGCCTTCTCCGGTGGTGGGTGATATGACGCATGATTCCTTGCTGTGGGACCTCTCTCCTCTGTCTGGGTGCTGTGTCCGAAATAACTGAAAGTGGCCTTCTCTAGTGGTGGGTGAAATGACGCATGATTCCTTGCTGTGGGACCTCTCTCCTCTTTCTGGGTGCTGGGCCGAAATAACTGAAAGTGGCCTTCTCCGGGGGTGGATGGTATGACGCATGATTCCTTGCTGTGGGAACTCTCTCCTCTGTCTGGGTGGTGGGGCATAAATAACTGAAAGTGGACTTCTCCGGTGGTGGGTGATATGACGCATGATTCCTTTCTGTGGGACATCTCTCCTCTGTCTGGGTGCTGGGGCCGAAATAACTGAAAGTGGCCTTCTTCTGTGGTGGGTGATATGACGCATGATTCCTTGCTGTGGGACCTCTCTCCTCTGTCTGGGTTCTGGGCCAGAAATAACTGAAAGTGGCCTTCTCAGTGGTGGGTGATATGATGCATGATTCCTTGACGTGGGACCTCTCTCCTCTGTCTGGGTGCTGGGTCCGAAATAACTGAAAGTGGCCTTCTCTAGTGGTGGGTGAAATGACGCATGATTCCTTGCTGTGGGACCTCTCTCCTCTGTCTGGGTGCTGTGTCCGAAATAACTGAAAGTGGCCTTCTCCAGTGGAGGGTGATATGACGCATGATTCCTTGCTGTGGGACCTCTCTCCTCTGTCTGGGTGCTGGGCCGAAATAACTGAAAGTGGCCTTGTCCGGGGGTGTGTGATATGACGCATGATTCCTTGCTGTGGGACCTCTCTCCTCTGTCTGGGTGCTGGGGCATAAATAAATGAAAGTGGCCTTCTCCGGTGGTGGGTGATATGACGCATGATTCCTTGCTGTGGGACCTCTCTCCTCTGTCTGGGTGCTGGGGCCGAAATAACTGAAAGTGGCCTTCTCCGGTGGTGGGTGATATGACGCATGATTCCTTGTTGTGGGACTTCTCTCCTCTGTCTGGGTGCTGGGGCCGAAATAACTGAAAGTGGCCTTCTCCGGTGGTGGGTGATATGACGCATGATTCCTTGCTGTGGGACCTCTCTTCTCTGTCTGGGTGGAGGGGCATAAATAAATGAAAGTGGCCTTCTCCGGTGGTGGGTGATATGACGCATGATTCCTTGCTGTGGGACCTCTCTTCTCTGTCTGGGTGGTGGGGCATAAATAAATGAAAGTGGCCTTCTCCGGTGGTGGGTGATATGACGCATGATTCCTTGCTGTGGGACCTCTCTCTTCTGTCTGGGTGCTGGGGCCGAAATAACTGAAAGTGGCCTTCTCCAGTGGTGGGTGATATGACGCATGATTCCTTGATGTGGGACCTCTCTCCTCTGTCTGGGTGCTGGGCCGAAATAACTGAAAGTGGCCTTCTCGGGGGTGCGTGATATGACGCATGATTCCTTGCTGTGGGACCTCTCTCCTCTGTCTGGGTGCTGGGCCGAAATAACTGAAAGTGGCCTTCTCCAGTGGTGGGTGATATGACGCATGATTCCTTGCTGTGGGACCTCTCTCCTCTGTCTGGGTGCTGGGCCGAAATAACTGAAAGTGGCCTTCTCCGGTGGTGGGTGATATGACGCATGATTCCTTGCTGTGGGACCTCTCTCCTCTGTCTGGGTGCTGTGTCCGAAATAACTGAAAGTGGCCTTCTCTAGTGGTGGGTGAAATGACGCATGATTCCTTGCTGTGGGACCTCTCTCCTCTTTCTGGGTGCTGGGCCGAAATAACTGAAAGTGGCCTTCTCTGGGGGTGGATGATATGACGCATGTTTCCTTGCTGTGGGAAACCTCTCCTCTGTCTGGGTGGTGGGGCATAAATAACTGAAAGTGGCCTTCTCCGGTGGTGGGTGATATGACGCATGATTCCTTTCTGTGGGACATCTCTCCTCTGTCTGGGTGCTGGGGCCGAAATAACTGAAAGTGGCCGTCTTCATTGGTGGGTGATATGACGCATGATTCCTTGCTGTGGGACCTCTCTCCTCTGTCTGGGTGCTGGGCCGAAATAACTGAAAGTGGCCTTCTCCAGTGGTGGGTGATATGATGCATGATTCCTTGACGTGGGACCTCTCTCCTCTGTCTGGGTGCTGGGTCCGAAATAACTGAAAGTGGCCTTCTCTAGTGGTGGGTGATATGACGCATGATTCCTTGCTGTGGGACCTCTCTCCTCTGTCTGGGTGCTGGGGCAGAAATAACTGAAAGTGGCCTTCTCCAGTGGTGGGTGATATGACGCATGATTCCTTGCTGTGGGACCTCTCTCATCTGTCTGGGTGCTGGGCCGAAATAACTGAAAGTGGCCTTGTCCGGGGGTGGGTGATATGACGCATGATTCCTTGCTGTGGGACCTCTCTCCTCTGTCTGGGTGGTGGGGCATAAATAAATGAAAGTGGCCTTCTCCGGTGGTGGGTGATATGACGCATGATTCCTTGCTGTGGGACCCTCTCCTCTGTCTGGGTGCTGGGGCCGAAATAACTGAAAGTGGCCTTCTCCGCTGGTGGGTGATATGACGCATGATTCCTTGCTGTGGGACCTCTCTCCTCTGTCTGGGTGCTGGGGCATGAAATAACTGAAAGTGGCCTTCTCCGCTGGTGGGTGATATGACGCATGATTCCTTGCTGTGGGACCTCTCTTCTCTGTCTGGGTGGTGGGGCATAAATAAATGAAAGTGGCCTTCTCCGGTGGTGGGTGATATGACGCATGATTCCTTGCTGTGGGACCTCTCTCCTCTGTCTGGGTGGCTGGGCTGAAATAACTGAAAGTGGCCTTCTCCGGTGGTGGGTGATATGACGTATGATTCCTTGCTGTGGGACCTCTCTCCTCTGTCTGGGTGCTGGGGCAGAAATAACTGAAAGTGGCCTTCTCCGGTGGTGGGTGATATGACGCATGATTCCTTGCTGTGGGACCTCTCTCCTCTGTCTGGGTGCTGGGCCAGAAATAACTGAAAGTGGCCTTCTCCGGGGGTGCGTGATATGACGCATGATTCCTTGCTGTGGGACCTCTCTCCTCTGTCTGGGTGCTGGGCCGAAATAACTGAAAGTGGCCTTCTCCAGTGGTGGGTGATATGACGCATGATTCCTTGCTGTGGGACCTCTCTCCTCTGTCTGGGTGCTGGGTCCGAAATAACTGAAAGTGGCCTTCTCTAGTGGTGGGTGAAATGACGCATGATTCCTTGCTGTAGGACCTCTCTCCTCTGTCTGGGTGCTGGGCCGAAATAACTGAAAGTGGCCTTCTCCAGTGGTGGGTGATATGACGCATGATTCCTTGCTGTGGGACCTCTCCTCTGTCTGGGTGCTGGTGCCGAAATAACTGAAAGTGGCCTTCTCCAGTGGTGGGTGATATGACGCATGATTCCTTGCTGTGGGACCTGTATCCTCGGTCTGGGTGCTGGGCTGAAATAACTGAAAGTGGCCTTCTCCAGTGGTGGGTGATATGACGCATGATTCCTGGCTGTGGGACCTCTCTCCTCTGTCTGGATGCTGGGCCGAAATAACTGAAAGTGGCCTTCTCCAGTGGTGGGTGATATGACGCATGATTCCTTGCTGTGGGACCTCTCTCCTCTGTCTGGGTGCTGGGGCCGAAATAACTGAAAGTGGCCTTCTCCAGTGGTGGGTGATATGACGCATGATTCCTTGCTGTGGGACCTCTCTCCTCTGTCTGGGTGCTGGGGCCGAAATAACTGAAAGTGGCCTTCTCCAGTGGTGGGTGATATGACGCATTATTACTTGCTGTGGGACCTGTATCCTCGGTCTGGGTGCTGGGCCGAAATAACTAAAAGTGGCCTTCTCCAGTGGTGGGTGATATGACGCATGACTCCTTGCTGTGGGACCTCTCTCCTCTGTCTGGGTGCTGGGGCCGAAATAACTGAAAGTGGCCATCTCCAGTGGTGGGTGATATGACGCATGATTCCTTGCTGTGGGACCTCTCTCTCTGTCTGGGTGCTGGGGCCAAAATAACTGAAAGTGGCCTTCTCCAGTGTTGGTTGATATAACGCATGATTCCTTGCAGTGGGACCTCTCTGCAATTGATATTGGTTAAATTTTATTTATTTTATTTTATTTTAATTCATTTTCCTATCCACATTTGTTTGCAGGGGATTTATCTACATTTTGCTGCCTTTGGCAGCCCTCTAGCCCGTTCCTGGACTATTTTACAGCCTTTTAGTGCCTAAAAGTTCGGGTCCCCATTGACTTCAATGGGGTTCGGTTCCGGGATAAAGTTCGGGTCGAGTTCGGATCCCGAACCCGAACATTTTCGGAAGTTCGGCCGAACTTCCCCAACCCGAACTTCCAGGTGTTCGCTCATCTCTATTGACAATCACTTCATTGATCGATTGCTGATGAAATGAGTGATGAGGAATAGGAGAATTAGGAACAGGAGCATCAGTACCAATAGATGATGGGAAGGTCAGACATCTCCTTTGGCTAGGGTGGTGGAGCCTTAACTGCAAGAAAAGGGGTTAGGGCCACTGGGTGATGCAGCGGTGGCTGTGGCAGGCTGGACCACTACATTAGCACCACAGTTCTCCCAGGCCACTTTATGGTGATGCTGTATGTGCTGACGCAGGGCCATGGTGGCATGCTTCACCTTCTGCCCACAAAAAGGCAAATGGCCATGTTTACCTCCTCCAGCAGCTTGACAAAAACTGCCAGACCGCCAGTATGGCATTTTTCCTCCAACAGTCCCGGGTCCCGGATGACTGCCTGCTACTGCTGCCTCCATGAACCCCTGCACCGCAACTTTCCAGGCAGGTAGGCTCCTGAAAATCAGGCGGTATTCCCGGGCACATTTAACTCCTTACTGCCCACTGCTACCACTGTGCTGACTCACGGCCACGCTACTACCTTGCTTGCTCAGCCACTGCCTCACGCGCCAGCTGCCACGTCATCTCTGATGATGATGAAGCCCCTTCTTCACCCGGCTCCCAAGTGCGATCGGCTACATCATCATCCACTACTGTCTGCACATCACTGATGTCCCCTTGATGTTCAAAGGGCCAGGAGCCTGACTGATCGCAACACCAGCTCCCACACGACACTCATCATCACTACTTGTCCGCCTACTGGAGAAGGCGGCGGATGTATCCTTCAAATCTTGGCTAAGCAGTAGCTGCTGACTGTCCTCTAGTAGCTCGTCCTCGCTGAAAAGTGGAGCCGAGTCTACGGCTTATAATACTTCTCACGCTGAGGGAACAGAAATTGACAGAGGCAGGTTGAGGACAGGTGAGGGCACAGGGCCTGCTTCTGGGGAACGGGCCTGCTTCCTGTGGGTTAAAGGAACCCACTGACTCTTGGCTGGGGATGTCTGATGAAACTTACGACGAAGTAGACGACCGATTCAACCATTCATGAACCGCTGGGTTGCTGGTCAAGACATGAACGCTAGATGACACTGGGAGCTCAGGCCTTTCACTGTGACTCCTGCCACCCCCCTTCTTCTGCTGCTACTTGTGCCTGTGCCAGAAACATCTTGGCCACTTCCCGTTCCCTTTGAAGGGCCTGTCACATGTCTGTCTCGCATACTGTAAAATAAAATAAATAAATTACATTGAATGTAACTGCATACACCCCAAAAATGGCAATGTAAATTCACTGCAGAACGGCTAATAAAAATACTTATTTTTCCTAATAATACACCCCAACAATGTCTGTATGACAATGTAAATTCATTGCAGAACGGCTAATAACACGTGCTTATTTTTCCTATTAATACACCCCAACAATAGCTGTATAACAATGTCAGTTCACTGCAGAATGGCTAATAACACATACTTATTTTTCCTTATTAATATACCCCAAAAATGGCTGTATGACAATGTCACTTCACTGCAGAATGGCTAATAACCAGTACTTTTTTCCCTAAATACACCCTAAAAATGGCTGTATGACAATATAAATTCACTGTAGAACAGCTTATAACACATGCTTATTTTTCCTATTTATACACTCCAACAATGGCTGTATAAGAAGTCAATTCACCGAAGAACGGTTAATAAGACAAACTTATTTTTCCTAATTATACACGCCAACAATGGCTGTATAACAATGTCGGTTCCCCGCAGAACGCCCAATAACACGTACTTATTTTTCCTATTTATTACACCTCTAAAATGGCTGTATGACAATGTCAGTTTACCACAGAATGGCTAATAACAAATTCTTATTTTTCGTATAATTACACCGAAACAATGGCTGTATAACAATGTGAGTTGACCGCAGAACAGCTAATAACACATACTTATTTTTTCCATTAATATGGCTAATAATAATGGCTAATAACACATGCTTTTTTTTTTATCAATACACCCCAGCGATGGCTGTATAACAAGTTGATTCAACGCAGAATGGCTTATGAGACGTACTTATTTTTCCAATTAATACACCCCAACAGTGGCTGTATAACAATGTCAGTTCACCACAGAATGTTTAATAAGATGTATTTATTTTTCCTATTTAATACATCCCAGCAATGGCTGCATAACAATGTAATTTCACCGCAGAATGGCTAAAAACACATACTTATTTTTCCTTTTAATACACCCCAAAAATGGGTTTATGACAATGTCAATTCACCGCAGAATGGCTAATAACATGTACTTATTTTTCCCATTAAGACACCACAAAAATGGCTGTATGACAATGTAAATTCAACACAGAATGGCTAATAACACGTATTTATTCTTCCTATTAATACACTCCAGTTATGGGTGTATAACAATATCGAATCACTGCAGAACGGCTAATGAGACATACCTATTTTTCCTATTAATACACCCCAACAATAGCTGTATGACAGTATCGGTTCACCGGAGAACAGTTTATAAGACACATTATTTTTCCTATTAATACACTCCAAAATGGCTGTATCACAATGTAACTTACACCGCAGAATGGCTTATAACACGTACTTATTTTTCTATTAATACACCCTAGCAATGACTGTATAACAAGTCTTTCCTAAAACTGTCCCTAACGCCTGTCACGTCTCTACCTGACCTAAGTAGACTGGAAAACGGGAGCAACCAAGATGGCTGAGGCAATTTACAGGGCTGTGACATCACAAGGGCTGGCTGGCCGCTGATTGGCTGCATGCATGGCAATGTGGGTGATCCCTTATTCCCAGAGTTCTTAGCTCCATGTTATAACTTGTCCAGCAGACATTTTAGGAAAAATGCGATTTGTTACTATGAAGTGTGAGGAAATAGACTTAGAATTTGATTCGCTCATTTCTAATGATAATGCTAAACGTATAACTTGGCATAGCTAGACTATAAGTAATAATCCATTTGGATGTAGGACTTCTATAACCTATGACAGGTATTTATAAAATATATTGTTTAAGTACATTTCTAAACAGGTTATGACATTTGAATCTTTAGACATATACATTACTGTGCTTATATGTTGGGTCCGAAATAACTGAAAGTGGCCTTCTCTAGTGGTGGGTGATATGACGCATGATTCCTTGCTGTGGACCTCTCTCTCTGTCTGGGTGCTGGGGCAGAAATAACTGAAAGTGGCCTTCTCCAGTGGTGGGTGATATGACGCATGATTCCTTGCTGTGGGACCTCTCTCATCTGTCTGGGTGCTGGGCCGAAATAACTGAAAGTGGCCTTGTCCGGGGTGGGTGATATGACGCATGATTCCTTGCTGTGGGACCTCTCTCCTCTGTCTGGGTGGTGGGGCATAAATAAATGAAAGTGGCCTTCTCCGGTGGTGGGTGATATGACGCATGATTCCTTGTTGTGGGACCTCTCTCCTCTGTCTGGGTGCTGGGGCCGAAATAACTGAAAGTGGCCTTCTCCGCTGGTGGGTGATATGACGCATGATTCCTTGCTGTGGGACCTCTCTTCTCTGTCTGGGTGGTGGGGCATAAATAAATGAAAGTGGCCTTCTCCGGTGGTGGGTGATATGACGCATAATTCCTTGCTGTGGGACCTCTCTTCTCTGTCTGGGTGGTTGGGCATAAATAAATGAAAGTGGCCTTCTCCGGTGGTGGGTGATATGACGCATGATTCCTTGCTGTGGGACCTCTCTCTTCTGTCTGGGTGGCTGGGCAGAAATAACTGAAAGTGGCCTTCTCCGGTGGTGGGTGATATGACGCATGATTCCTTGATGTGGGACCTCTCTCCTCTGTCTGGGTGCTGGGGCCGAAATAACTGAAAGTGGCCTTCTCCGGTGGTGGGTGATATGACGCATGATTCCTTGCTGTGGGACCTCTCTCCTCTGTCTGGGTGCTGGGCGAAATAACTGAAAGTGGCCTTCTCCGGGGGTGCGTGATATGACGCATGATTCCTTGCTGTGGGACCTCTCTCCTCTGTCTGGGTGCTGGGCCGAAATAACTGAAAGTGGCCTTCTCCAGTGAGTGGGTGATATGACGCATGATTCCTTGCTGTGGGACCTCTCTCCTCTGTCTGGGTGCTGGGTCCGAAATAACTGAAAGTGGCCTTCTCTAGTGGTGGGTGAAATGACGCATGATTCCTTGCTGTAGGACCTCTCTCCTCTGTCTGGGTGCTGGGCGAAATAACTGAAAGTGGCCTTCTCCAGTGGTGGGTGATATGACGCATGATTCCTTGCTGTGGGACCTCTCTCCTCTGTCTGGGTGCTGGTGCCGAAATAACTGAAAGTGGCCTTCTCCAGTGGTGGGTGATATGACGCATGATTCCTTGCTGTGGGACCTGTATCCTCGGTCTGGGTGCTGGGCTGAAATAACTGAAAGTGGCCTTCTCCAGTGGTGGGTGATATGACGCATGATTCCTGGCTGTGGGACCTCTCTCCTCTGTCTGGATGCTGGGCCGAAATAACTGAAAGTGGCCTTCTCCAGTGGTGGGTGATATGACGCATGATTCCTTGCTGTGGGACCTCTCTCCTCTGTCTGGGTGCTGGGGCCGAAATAACTAAAAGTGGCCTTCTCCAGTGGTGGGTGATATGACGCATGATTCCTTGCTGTGGGACCTCTCTCCTCTGTCTGGGTGCTGGGGCCGAAATAACTGAAAGTGGCCTTCTCCAGTGGTGGGTGATATGACGCATTATTACTTGCTGTGGGACCTGTATCCTCGGTCTGGGTGCTGGGCCGAAATAACTAAAAGTGGCCTTCTCCAGTGGTGGGTGATATGACGCATGACTCCTTGCTGTGGGACCTCTCTCCTCTTTCTGGGTGCTGGGGCCGAAATAACTGAAAGTGGCCATCTCCAGTGGTGGGTGATATGACGCATGATTCCTTGCTGTGGGACCTCTCTCCTCTGTCTGGGTGCTGGGGCCAAAATAACTGAAAGTGGCCTTCTCCAGTGTTGGTTGATATAACGCATGATTCCTTGCAGTGGGACCTCTCTGCAATTGATATTGGTTAAATTTTATTTATTTTATTTTATTTTAATTCATTTTCCTATCCACATTTGTTTGCAGGGGATTTATCTACATTTTGCTGCCTTTGGCAGCCCTCTAGCCCGTTCCTGGACTATTTTACAGCCTTTTTAGTGCCTAAAAGTTCGGGTCCCCATTGACTTCAATGGGGTTCGGTTTCGGGATAAAGTTCGGGTCGAGTTCGGATCCCGAACCCGAACATTTTCGGAAGTTCGGCCGAACTTCCCCAACCCGAACTTCCAGGTGTTCGCTCATCTCTATTGACAATCACTTCATTGATCGATTGCTGATGAAATGAGTGATGAGGAATAGGAGAATTAGGAACAGGAGCATCAGTACCAATAGATGATGGGAAGGTCAGACATCTCCTTTTGGCTAGGGTGGTGGAGCCTTAACTGCAAGAAAAGGGGTTGTGGGCCACTGGGTGATGCAGCGGTGGCTGTGGCAGGCTGGACCACTACATTAGCACCACAGTTCTCCCAGGCCACTTTATGGTGATGCTGTATGTGCTGACGCAGGGCCATGGTGGCATGCTTCACCTTCTGCCCACAAAAAAAGGCAAATGGCCATGTTTACCTCCTCCAGCAGCTTGACAAAAAACTGCCAGACCGCCGAGTATGGCATTTTTCCTCCAACAGTCCCGGGTCCCGGATGACTGCCTGCTACTGCTGCCTCCATGAACCCCTGCACCGCAACTTTCCAGGCAGGTAGGCTCCTGAAAATCAGGCGGTATTCCCCGGGCACATTTAACTCCTTACTGCCCACTGCTACCACTGTGCTGACTCACGGCCACGCTACTACCTTGCTTGCTCAGCCACTGCCTCACGCGCCAGCTGCCACGTCATCTCTGATGATGATGAAGCCCCTTCTTCACCCGGCTCCCAAGTGCGATCGGCTACATCATCATCCACTACTGTCTGCACATCACTGATGTCCCCCTTGATGTTCAAAGGGCCAGGAGCCTGACTGATCGCAACACCAGCTCCCACACGACACTCATCATCACTACTTGTCCGCCTACTGGAGAAGGCGGCGGATGTATCCTTCAAATCTTGGCTAAGCAGTAGCTGCTGACTGTCCTCTAGTAGCTCGTCCTCGCTGAAAAGTGGAGCCGAGTCTACGGCTTATAATACTTCTCACGCTGAGGGAACAGAAATTGACAGAGGCAGGTTGAGGACAGGTGAGGGCACAGGGCCTGCTTCTGGGGAACGGGCCTGCTTCCTGTGGGTTAAAGGAACCCACTGACTCTTGGCTGGGGATGTCTGATGAAACTTACGACGAAGTAGACGACCGATTCAACCATTCATGAACCGCTGGGTTGCTGGTCAAGACATGAACGCTAGATGACACTGGGAGCTCAGGCCTTTCACTGTGACTCCTGCCACCCCCCTTCTTCTGCTGCTACTTGTGCCTGTGCCAGAAACATCTTGGCCACTTCCCGTTCCCTTTGAAGGGCCTGTCACATGTCTGTCTCGCATACTGTAAAATAAAATAAATAAATTACATTGAATGTAACTGCATACACCCCAAAAATGGCAATGTAAATTCACTGCAGAACGGCTAATAAAAATACTTATTTTTCCTAATAATACACCCCAACAATGTCTGTATGACAATGTAAATTCATTGCAGAACGGCTAATAACACGTGCTTATTTTTCCTATTAATACACCCCAACAATAGCTGTATAACAATGTCAGTTCACTGCAGAATGGCTAATAACACATACTTATTTTTCCTTATTAATATACCCCAAAAATGGCTGTATGACAATGTCACTTCACTGCAGAATGGCTAATAACCAGTACTTTTTTCCCTAAATACACCCTAAAAATGGCTGTATGACAATATAAA
The DNA here is from genome assembly GCA_033119425.1 of Bufotes viridis. Lineage (NCBI taxonomy): Eukaryota > Metazoa > Chordata > Amphibia > Anura > Bufonidae > Bufotes > Bufotes viridis. The sequence goes on along the minus strand of CM065590.1, from coordinate 291,024,955 downwards.
TTCACTGTAGAACAGCTTATAACACATGCTTATTTTTCCTATTTATACACTCCAACAATGGCTGTATAAGAAGTCAATTCACCGAAGAACGGTTAATAAGACAAACTTATTTTTCCTAATTATACACGCCAACAATGGCTGTATAACAATGTCGGTTCCCCGCAGAACGTCCAATAACACGTACTTATTTTTCCTATTTATTACACCTCTAAAATGGCTGTATGACAATGTCAGTTTACCACAGAATGGCTAATAACAAATTCTTATTTTTCGTATAATTACACCGAAACAATGGCTGTATAACAATGTGAGTTGACCGCAGAACAGCTAATAACACATACTTATTTTTTCCATTAATATGGCTAATAATAATGGCTAATAACACATGCTTTTTTTTTTTTATCAATACACCCCAGCGATGGCTGTATAACAAGTTGATTCAACGCAGAATGGCTTATGAGACGTACTTATTTTTCCAATTAATACACCCCAACAGTGGCTGTATAACAATGTCAGTTCACCACAGAATGTTTAATAAGATGTATTTATTTTTCCTATTTAATACATCCCAGCAATGGCTGCATAACAATGTAATTTCACCGCAGAATGGCTAAAAACACATACTTATTTTTCCTTTTAATACACCCCAAAAATGGGTTTATGACAATGTCAATTCACCGCAGAATGGCTAATAACATGTACTTATTTTTCCCATTAAGACACCACAAAAATGGCTGTATGACAATGTAAATTCAACACAGAATGGCTAATAACACGTATTTATTCTTCCTATTAATACACTCCAGTTATGGGTGTATAACAATATCGAATCACTGCAGAACGGCTAATGAGACATACCTATTTTTCCTATTAATACACCCCAACAATAGCTGTATGACAGTATCGGTTCACCGGAGAACAGTTTATAAGACACATTATTTTTCCTATTAATACACTCCAAAAATGGCTGTATCACAATGTAACTTACACCGCAGAATGGCTTATAACACGTACTTATTTTTCTATTAATACACCCTAGCAATGACTGTATAACAAGTCTTTCCTAAAACTGTCCCTAACGCCTGTCACGTCTCTACCTGACCTAAGTAGACTGGAAAACGGGAGCAACCAAGATGGCTGAGGCAATTTACAGGGCTGTGACATCACAAGGGCTGGCTGGCCGCTGATTGGCTGCATGCATGGCAATGTGGGTGATCCCTTATTCCCAGAGTTCTTAGCTCCATGTTATAACTTGTCCAGCAGACATTTTAGGAAAAATGCGATTTGTTACTATGAAGTGTGAGGAAATAGACTTAGAATTTGATTCGCTCATTTCTAATGATAATGCTAAACGTATAACTTGGCATAGCTAGACTATAAGTAATAATCCATTTGGATGTAGGACTTCTATAACCTATGACAGGTATTTATAAAATATATTGTTTAAGTACATTTCTAAACAGGTTATGACATTTGAATCTTTAGACATATACATTACTGTGCTTATATGTACTTACAGAAGGGAATTTGAGAGGCACTGAAATGGCAAATCTATTACAAATGGGAAGATTTCATAATCTTTACTGATAAAGAGATCATGTTTAATGTCAGTGGGTGGAGATAAAGGTCTATTCTAAGGTATAAATACAATAACTCTTAGAGGTTGCTCAAAACATTTCCATAAAGTCTTTGGATAGTCATTCTGAATAACCTAAATTGACCATCTTCCATCATGAAGGTTCTGTTTGCCTTTCTCTTTGTAGCTCTAAGCTGCTACTTTGGTAAGTTATTTTAATAAACTCTAAGCAATGTTCATTCTAACACAGTAATGTTGAAAAGCTAATGTGAGCCATGCTTAGTTAAAATGTAACTAAAAAGTGAAAATTAATTTCTACATTTCCGTAAAATGTATTATTATGCAATATAGTTAAATAGATTGAAAAAGATATTTTATATAACTTATATAACTGTTAGATCAATTTTAACGTTCATCGCCATTTGTTATTAGATTAGCATGTGGCCCTTTTTTTAAATTAAGACATACTACGATATCTGCCATTGCTATCTGTTGGGGTAGGACATTCTATAGTATGACTATTTTATCTTTATTGTATTGATGTCTAAATCACCTATCTTCTGCAATATTAAGACTATATATTTAGTTATTTTGTGCAAAATTTTAAAATGCTATGTAAAGCAACTTTTTAATATGTCTTGGCATAGGTTCTGGAGATTCAGTATTGGCTTTAAAGAAAAGTAAGTAATCTATACCAATAATGGTGCATGTTTAGTTTACCAGAAGTGAATCCTAAGGAGAGATAGCTCTATTTTGGTGTTCTTCTCAAAATAATGTATCAAATGTAAACCATAAAGTAAACTTTTATACAAGTTGGGCACCAAAGCCATTAAAATATACTTCTCATTGTTATTGTCAGAAAAATTTTAATGTATTACTTAGGCTACTTTCACACTAATGTTTCAGTTTTCCGGTATTGAGATCCATCATAGTGTCTCAATACCGGGAAAAAAATTGCTTCAGTTTTGTCCCCATTCTTTTTCAATTGGGACAAAACTGAACTGAACAGAACGGAATGCTCCAAAATGCATAGTGTTCCATTTAGTTGCGTTCCCATACCAGAGAACAAACCGCAAGATGTGAAGCAAGACGGATCCGGCGTGACCCCCAATGCAAGTCAATCCATTTTCTCTGCCACAATCTGCCACAATAGAAAACAGATCCGTCCTCCATTGACTTTCAATGGAGTTCATGATGGATCCTCCTTGGCAATGTTAAATATAATACAACCGGATCCATTCATAACGGATGCAGATAGTTGCATTATCAGTAAGTGAAGCGTTTTTGCTGAACCCGGCCCGATCCAGTAAAAACGCTAGTATGAAAGTAGCCTTAGAAGATGTTCAAAACTTGGAAGAAATCTTTTGAAATTTATTCTGAATAACCTAAATTGACCATATCCCATCATGAAGGATACAATTGCTTTTCTTTGTCGCTCTAAATTGTTACTTTGGTATGCTATTTTCATAAACTATAAACAGCATTAATTGAATTGAGCTATGGCTAGTAAAAGTTTTCTTGAACCAGATATTATGTAAACCTAGAGACTGGATGAATCTTTTTTTTTTTTTTTTATATATCTGTTGTATAGGTTCAGGAAATGAAGGCTATGTTATATATCAGCAAGCTATGTAGTCAGTAAGATTTCAGGTTTTTTTCTCTGCCGTCTTTCCAAGAGCTGCAACCCCTTCATGGCGATTGTCAGCACTTTAAAGATGGAGCCCACTCCAGTGCAGAAAAGGTGCTATATTTATGCAGTTTTACATAGCAGACAACCAGGACCAATGTTTGCAATTGGTGATAATGCTGATCACATATATTTAACCCCTCAGATGCTGTGGTCCTTTTTGACCACATCATCAAGGTCAGCTTTACGAGAAACACGGCACTCCCGGGGCCTGGACAGCTTTCCTGCGCTGAGAACAGGAACGCCATTTGTTGAAGGTGATAGGCTAGAGCATATATAAGGCTACCAGAGCTATCAGATATATATTTCTATGGAGGCCTGCAGGTGGAAATGCTTCAATATATGGAATTTCCCATACACTGCTGAATTAAATCACAGTAGTGTATGGAAGAAGTGATTGTTCATTTCCTCTAAGGGTGCATAACATTTTTTTAAAAATTTAAACATTTCTAATACCCCCATTTTCCTATAATAAAAATAAATAAGCATAACATCCACAACGGGAAAAAATCAAAACGGACCATTCACAGTTTTTATGCTTCACTTCCTCAATAAAATTGAATAAAAAGTGACTAAAGAATCATACACAACCCAACGTGTTATCATTGAAAACTACAGATTACCCTGCAAAAAAAAAAAAATTAGCGGAGGGCTCGTAGATGTAACTATAAACAAGTTGTGGGGCAATGAAAAAAAAGTTTTATTTTTCCAAAGTATTAAAGCACTAGAAAAACAGGTCAAGGTCACTGGTCAGTTTTATAATTCTTTATATTTTTCAGTTCCATCAAAGGTACCTACGATCTCAAAGGATTGTCTTGAAAAGTTAATTAAGGTAAGAATTTAAACACTTTTTTTGTTTTGTTTTAAGTTACTAAGTTATATGGACAAATTGTATATGTAATCTAAAACACGGTATGTAATGAAAAGCATATACAAAACTATACCAATATTCATTCATTACATGGTGAACTTTAGATAAAGGATTATTTTCATGCATATTAAACTACACAAGTGACTATACTATACTACTTGAAAACGTGAACATATCGTGTCACTATATAAGAATTTTTAAATTAGGTAAATAAGGTTAAAAGCCCAAAAAAATTTGATGTCAGATATAAGACAGATAATGCTAATATATCAGTCCTATGGAAAAGAAGTGATGAAAATGAGCTCTTACCTCTGCCTCTAATGCCACCAGACATAAGGCAACTATCCGATAAGTCAATGTTTGACTTTTTAAATAGGCCTTGAGACATGACTGGATATTAAATAAGCCAGCACCTTATCTGAAGACAGCTGTTTCAGGGTGATTACCTCTTATCACTACAGACTCAAGAGTACTGGCTTAACTGGATGAGAGGCCTAGGTCAGGATTTGTGGGGAACTATCTCTTGTTGAGGAGAGAGCACCTTAATCGCCGCCCGTGAAGAGACATAGAGGCCATACCTGCTTCTCTAGAATTCTTGGAAGAAAGGGATGCAAATTAGCTCTTAACAAGCTCTGCCTCAAATGCCACCAGATGTAAGGCAGCTATCCTAGAAGTCAATGTTCCACCCTTTAAATAGGCCTTGAGACATGACTTGCATATTAAAAAGCCAGCACCTGCAGACTGCTGTTTCGGGATGATTGCCACTCATCAGTGTGGAGCAGAGAGTACTGGTTTGACTGGGTGAGAGGCCAAGGTCAGGATTTGGGGGTACTCTGTCTTGTGGAGAGACTCCTAATCAGCATGATGAGGCTTATAGGCTATACATGCTCTTTTGGAATCCTGGAAGAAGGGATGCAAATGTGCTCTTAGCAAACTCTGCCTCTAGAATTCCATAAAGGCTAATTTGCTTGTGCCTCAGCATTATCATAAGATGGACCTTAATCGATCATTGCTTGGCACATTTTGTCTAAGCAATCATTGCCCTTAGCTCACCAAGGCGGCATGTTTTAGTAGGAAAAGAACTTGGTCTAAGATGCTACATCTTGAGCTAAAATCCAGTTGCAAAGTTAGCCAAACGATAGGTAATATACAGTTTAATCAAAAGTGTCTATCCATGCACCAATTTTATTATCTATCCTGAGCCACTTGCACATCTTTAGAATGCTTACACTGTGTACATGATTAGTAAATCTACCTCAGTGTATGCATAGCCAACTATAAAATATCTGCCCTGGAAACTTAACCAGCAACATATTATAATTTGTACATTACAGAATATTTGTATTATTATTCTAAGATACATATTGACTGTAACTACTTTTAATAGGTTGATGTCCCAGAAACTCTTAAAAGACTCCAAGAAATGCTTTGCTTGTACATGAAGGCAAAGGTATGTAATATCAACTTTATCTGTTACATGTAAAATGCCCTAGTAATTATTAGCTGCCTAATATGCAATTTTTTGTGTATGTTTATTAGCTATTAGGGCTGCATTACACTACCCGATGTTCGGCAGGAAAAGTGCTGCTTGACAATAAAATACATGAAATGACAATCACTTGCATTGGCCTATTACACTATCCGATGCAAAGTGATATGCAAGAACAGCATGACGTTGCTGAGCCTCAGCAGTGATGGATCGTTCTTGCACACCTAACTGAGGCTATTGTTTGGCTACAGTCTCATGACCAAGATATGGTCAAGGTGATTCGTGTTCCAGCAGGGACTTCAGGGAGCAGCAAAACCGGAATAAATGCATTTTAAAAGGAGGATTTTTTTTTTAACCTCAGTCCTGTTTGCAATCTAAATTAAAATTATATTGGTCAATCCCTTTAAAGGGCATCTGTCAGCAGGAGCAGCAGTCTCAAACTAAGCATAATGGCTGATAAAGCTGCCCTATTGGCTTTAAACAATACCTGTCATTTTCTGATTTGTTAGCGGGATGTAGGAGAAATAATTATTTTTACAGTGTGCAAATTAAGGTTTAAGTGCACCGAAGGTGGGTCTTAGGCAATCATTGAATACCTTATCTCCTCCTTAGTGTAGGGAAAGAGTTTTAGAAAGCAGAGGGGTGAATTTTAAGTACACTTAAGTCATAAATTGCATATTGTTTAAAGCAGTGATTTCTCCTAATTACCCCAATGGATCGGTGGAATGGTTTTAATCAGCTGGGGCAGCCCTATCAGCCTGGCTTAGTAGTGCTGATCCTGCTGAAAGACACCCTTTAATTAGATACGGTGGTATATAGTTATATTATTTAGAATGGTGATGCCCATTATACCATCGAGAAAAGTTACATTTATAAGTCAAACTTTTCCGAGGCGCAATGAGAGGGAAAATGTTTATATTAAATGAATATTAATGTCATGTATGATAATGTAGTTTGTATGTTATATGGTATTGTCAAATCTATATTCTAATAAATATTCGTATCATTATAATAATAGTATTATTTTAAAGAAAGTATTGGTGTTTTTTTTTGCAGAAAACTCATAATGAGGAATTATACAAGCAGTTCCTACAGGAAGTACACACAGCTCTGGTAAGGTTTTCAGTTTAAAATCTCAAAATTTTGGATATTTCATTCATTATGCTCTTTATTTTTCGTAAACATAACACTATGTAACAAATCTCCTCATTGTACTTTTCCAGATAGATGCTGGTTGTACAGTTGACCAGATCCTAAGCACTCCAGAATTTGTGGTAATTAAGTTACAGCAATTTTTACTACTACAGAACAATATGATGGTGGTGATGATGATGATGATGATTATTATTATTATTATTAATATTATTATTATTATATATTATTATTATTATTAGTAGTAGTAGTAGTAGTAGTGCTAATAGTAGTTTTAAATTAGAATGATAAACACAATAAGTCAGTTTTAAAAATTTTAGAATATGCATGAGTATACTTTAAGCCCGTAATAACCAGGCCTGAATAGAACAAATTGGAAAGTTTACTCTTCCAAAAGAGCCTTCCTCTATTCACTGCTTAGCACTTATTGAGCACTACTGTAGCCTGGAAAAGAGAAGGCAGAAGCAGTTGTAAACTTCTGTCTGTGGCAGGAGCCGCACACTTAAGGTGCCCATACACAGTCAATAGCTGGCGACTGAATGATTGTTTGGTTGACAGCTATCTCTCCAGACTCCCCAAAAATCTCCCATACACATACATGTTCAGTATGGCCCAGTAGGTATGTGTTGTGAAAGAACAGAGTGAAGAAAGCTGCTGCCAGACTTCTTATCTCCTGGGAGAATATTTGGGTTGGAAAAGTCAGTTAAAGGGGTTGTCCCATCTCAGACAATAGGGACATATCGCCAGCGGTGGGACCCACACCTATATCGAGAACGGAGCCCCGAAAGTGCATTTGCAGTTGCCCTCCATTTTCTATGGGGCCGGCGAATATACCCGAACGCTGGCTCGGCTATTTCCGTCCGCCCCATAGAAATGAATGGGAGAATGGCCCGGGCATGCACGGTGGGCTCCCATTCACTTCTATGGAAGAGGCGGGGAGCAGCGCTTGGTGGTGGACGGACCCCGGGAATCTGGGGTCCTCCAGCCACAGCGCTTCCCGCTCCGTTCCCAACAGTGGGACCTGCACCTATCAGACAATGGTCCCATTGTCTGAGATGGGAATACCTTTTTAAGTCGATTCTTCCTTCCTCCAACAAATCTGGAGTCAGGAGCTTATCAGCAGGTTTAGATGACAATATGCCATTGTGTCTGTGGTGTTTTATTGCTGCTATGCCAAAACATGACCCTGCAGTTTCAGGACTTGCACTGTCTGCATTCAAAATATTTTGAGAGGTTATTAATGAATTGATCATCTTTAATTACTTTCACAATAACTGTTACAATATTTAATTTATACATTTTTTTTCTTTCTCCAGGAGAAGGTTGGGGATCAAGTTGGAAAAGTAGCAGAACAGCTTGGGTTGGAAATTCTAAAAACAGTGGTAAGCTTTTTCTTAAATAGCTTGATCTACTAATAAGTGATAAAATATTTCATTATAGACATTTTAAAATGGCAGATTTCTAGACTTAAGACCAATCAGATTTAAGACCAATGTGTGCCATTGTCCTTGTAGTGTTTACATTTGAATTCAATCTCCAAATAATCTTTGGATCTCATACTGTACACTCATATACATTGCCACAGAGCCCATTCTCAGGATTATGCAGATGAGAGAGGTCCATGTGTCATGCCACATATTTTTAAAACATTAAGCAGCTGTAATGAAAACTAATCCATTAAAGTCAATTGGTCTGTGTACATGGATGTTATTGTTCTATATATGCATGCAAAAAAATACAGCATGTTCTTCTTGTGTTTTTCATGCAAGAATGACCTCATAGAAATTACTGACTGCTGAGTGAAAAGCATAATGGGTCTATGAAAAACGGAAACACAGTGAGGGGCAGTCCATTTTTACTGATGGTTGTTATGAAATGTTTTGTGGTATTCTTCGTGTTTTTCACTGATATGAAAAATCCATGAAAACTGATAACATCCGAACACATAAAACACAAGAATTTGATTGAATCACAGAAAACATTGTAGCAAAATGGACATACTGTAGGAGATAACTTTTGTGAGTCATTACTCTCTGTATGAGCCCTGTGTGCTACCATATGATGCCTCTGTACATATCATGTGATGTGCAGTATATAGGGCTCATTGACTTATTATTGTGTCATATTCACCATTCCATATATACAAGTAAATTATTCAAATAAAGAATATATATAACCTAATAAAGCCTTTGTAGCAGAATACAGAGTTGTGCAGCACTGTAATAAGGAGCCACACAGCCTTTGGGGGCTTGTCCAACTTGCTGCCAGGAGGGGGAGTTTAAGTCCAGACCAAGAATAGGAAGGAAGCACATCCATGAGCTCCTCCTCCAGTGAACCTTATCCAGTTCTCCGGTGAGATCACTAATCCAGAGACATTACTACATTGCATCCATCAAAGAAGTAATAGTACAGCATGTTATTCAGCAGAGTGACCAGCAAACTGCAGTTTTACAGTCCCTGCTGCAGATGAGGGAATACATATCAGACACTCATGACCTAACCGACATCAAGGGCCAGACTAACTCCACGCCTATATCACATAGAAAACACTTATATCCACAATTTAAATGCCATACATCCAGCCACCATACCTTATCATCTGGTGACAGAAACTATACTTTGGACCTACTGCTGCTAGACGTGTCACAAGTTATATTTTGCATCAAGTAAATAAATACTGTTATACTTTTACTAGTGGCCTGATTCTTCGAGACCACTTTTCAACTGTACAGATCCCCAGGGAGCAATGGACTGAGGGAATACACTTTGACACAACATCTTAACAGGGTCGCTACCACTCCAATCCTCTGCCTTTGGTCCTCAGGGGCTAGCTGCACACTGCCTTACAGACACTATGCACATGGTCTCCGCTGTGAACTTGAATGTCTTCCCCTAGAAATGCTTCTTGGGGTGAATACTTACATGATACTGCATGCAATGCCATATCTCATTTTGGTATGCATAAGTATTTAAAGAAATGCACAGGTATAGTAGAAAGCTATATTAAGACACCCAACAACTTGGTCTGTATATAGCAGTGTGCATGAGGCTTTAGAAATGTATAACAGGATTAATAAAATCATTTTATACAAGCCTTACACAATTTGTAAAATATATTGTAGCGCTCTTTATAAAGAGGCAGATATTATATAGACATTATATATTGTACACACTGTAGTTTCATAAAATATAAATGTCTCATACAGAAACTATAAATCTAAAATATTTCCATTGGCTTCCAGGA